>RJWJ010002710.1:0-96216 GCA_004363605.1 Indri indri
TAATTTCCTCCTCTGTGAGAAAGTCAGCTGATTGTATATCAGGAGTTGCACTAAAAAGAAAATCACAAAATCTTTTAAAGTTTAAAGATCTTACGAAATCACCTTGTGCAGGATCCCCAAATTAGGAAAATAAGTATTGCATGATAGTGATTTGGTCAGTGCCATTCTTGAAGTAAGTAAAATCAGAACTATTGTTTAAAACCCAGATTATTTTATCTCAGGAAGAGGGACCCTTCTGGACTAAATTTAAATGAATTTTTGCTATTACTAAGTTCTGAACTAGATGGATTTTTGTGAGCCCTAAGACCAAAATCTATTGTTTCTTGGGTCTTATACCTTTTAGCTTTAAGAAATGGGTATGTATATATATATATACATACACACACACACACATAAAAATTAAAGACTCCCTGCCTCAGAGAAAATAAAAGTAGCTTTTGAGGGTCTAGCCTGTCTTATTCATAGAATCCATGATGCTGGCACATGGTAGGCACTGTAGTATTTTTTTTAAATTACAGAAATTTTTGAAAAATGAGACTCATCATTTAAAAGCTAAAATATATGGTGAAAAATATAAAAGTCTTATGATACCCCACAGGGAACACTACTTTTTGCCATTCAACAGTCTCTAAGCCCTTTGACCCTTTGTCCAATTACCATTTCCTTTTTAATGTAACTTCATAAATTATGAAAGATTAATTAACAATGCTTAAGGTACCAATCCATATTAAAACTCTGTCATTGTAATAAAACATCCATTAAATTTTTTTTGAAAGTCACTTGAATCAGTGGTATTCAGTCTTAATTTGACTCCTTTTTGAAAGAGAGAAGCCCCCTACAATGGGGACTCTGGGGAATGTGGCCTGTGTCCTTTTTGAAAAGTCCCACTGGTGATTCGCAGAGGTCCCCAGGTTGATAATCACTAGATTGAATCTTTTTATTTCTTCCTATCAAGAAATGCTATTTCATGAGCTGAGAAAACATAAGAATCTGGGATGCAAAGTTTCTATCACGTGTGTAAAATTGAAAATACTGTGACTAAATCAGTAAACAGCCAGAGAACTCAAGAGAATGGCAGCCTCTAGAAAGAGGTACAGGTCAATCACATGACCCAAACCCAATGATGATTTGCTGACTCTGCCAATTTCTTGTTGAATGGCATTCAGTAAGTTATTAATTTGTATTTTCTAAGTTAAACGGGGATCTCTTTATACTTCACATAAAGAGTTTATACTGTATGAATAACAGTAATGTTTCCGAAACTTTGGAAAACGTAACAGTACACCACTAGTCCTGCAAAGTAGTCACAAGTCCAAAGGTCTAGGGATCTGCTGTCAGCACCAACCTTTAACCCCTCTGGGAGTTTACATTTACATGTGTAAAATTGGAAAGACAGATAAAAGGACCTATTCACTGAGGCTGTTGTGAGAATTAAATAAACGTGCACAGGAAAGCAGTTGGCACAGTGCCTAGTACGTAGTAAGCAATCTAATATCATTGTCATTGTACTCATATTTGACTAAATAAAAAGAAACCAAAAAAAAAAAAAAAGGTTCTATCAATTAGAACAGCAGATCTGCATTACAGGAAATCATTTTTTTTTTAAAGGTAGAAGGTGATGAAAACATCATCTCCGCCCCCAAACAGCTGGAGATCTCAATCTCAAATCATCGAGCCCTCATTTGCAGTATTTAGATCTAGGACTAATCGTCATACATGGTACATAACTGTGGGATAGTAGTCACCAAACGAAAAGAAAAAGAAATGACACCGAACACCAAATGACTGAATAGCTTGTGAAAATAAACTGGACCTCCAGTTTAGGAGACACTAAAACTTTACAAGTGAGTCAAGACGGCCTTCCACGGAGTTCAAATGCAACACCCAACTCCATCCCAGCCTCAGAGCGCCTACACCACGCAGAGCGCGAGCTGGAACCGCGTCGAAGGCGCGCTCAGGAGCCAGCCGCGGGCCGGAGCGCCGAGACCCAGCGCCAGGTGCAGACGCCGCCCCGCCCTCCGCAGAGTCAGGGGGCGCCCGACAGGAGATGCCGGGACGGCGGCCGGGACCCTCGGCCAAACGCGCTCGGGGTCCCTGGTCCTGCCTGCGCTCTCCCCACGGCCGCACGCGCGTTGACTACGCGGAAGCGCCCCGGGGCCCGCTCCGGCCGGCGACCGCAGGGTGCGCGGAAGGTGAGGGTGAAGGTGGGCGTCCGGCTCCCCCAGCCTCCCTCCATCCCTCCCCCACCTCAGCCGCGGCACCGTCCGCCTCCCCGTCCATCTCACCGTCCTCCCGCCCGCCTTCCGGCCTCCCCGCGGTCAGTCCTGCCGGAGGCCGACGCAACCCGCCGCCTCCAGCCCGCGCCTCCGCTTCCTCCCGGGATCCTCCGGCTTCCCCTCAACCCGGCGAGTGGCCAGGAGAAAGCCAGCTCGCCTCTGGGCCTCCTCCCACGCTGCCCCGCCGCGACCAATGAGCCCCCGTCGCCGGGAAGCCGCGCCCGCCCCCTGGCGGTGGAGGACCGATCGGGCGCCCACGCAGGCCGTAGGGAAGGGCCGGAGAGCCGAGGGAGGGGTCTGCGGTCCCGCTCGCCGCACCCCGCCCGGCGCTGCACTATCTGAAGCTGCCACGTGGGAACTGTCTCAGCTGCGGCGGCGGCAGCAGCACAAGACTGGGTCGCACCACAGGAGGGGAGAAAATGTGTCACGGCCTCCTCCCCCCATTCCCACACACAAACCCACAGCCTTAAAGGCAGAAATTTTAAACTGACCAGCCCCATCCTAGAGATCCACCAGCTGGGATATATGAGATGATCATATCAACCTAGGACCTAGGTACTTGCCTTTGACTCCTTGAAAGCTGAATAACCAATCATGAAAATCCCACTGGTCCTGGGGTCTTTAGAACTCTGGTAACCTTAAATACAGGACCCAAAGAGAAAAGTAGTACAAGTCATGTTTATTTTTTCAGCTATTAGCTACACAGCAGTTAGAAATGTTTTTCTCTGTTAGGACATTTTTCCATGATTGTGTTGATAATTGGGAAATTAATCCAAATTTTACTATATGAGACTTGAGAACACAAAATTATCTCATAATTCACATCCATACCCTAAAATAATAGCTATAAACTACTATTAGATAGAATATTGGAATAATCCATGGTTGCAGAAATTAAATCGCATTAAAGAAATAACACGGTTCAACTATAGTAGGTATTATACCAAAGCTTAGCTTTCCTCCAAAAATATAAAACACATAAACTAAATAACTGAATTCAGGGGTTTGTGATCCGTTGTAGGGAGAGGAAGCAATAAATGAATTATGAGTGTCTTGGATGTGCCAAACACTTTGCTGAGCATTTGTGTATGTGTTCTCGTTTAATGCTCACAATTCAATCAAAGTAGGTATTAGTTGTGTATTACTTTAACAAATCAAAAAACCGAGACTCCAAAACTGAGTTTAAATAACTTGTTTAAGAATACAAAGTAGTAAGTTGCGAAGTTGGAATTCAAACCTAGCTCCATGTAGCTCCAAGCAAACAATCAGGTACTTTATTACAGGACCAAAATAAACACAACACTTACTGTACACATTCCTCCCCTGGACCCCTATGTCCCACTGAAAGAATTTATGAAGCCTCTTGAGTAGGGAGATCAGGCCCTATTTATGAAAGAGCTTTTTGCTCTGTAACCAAACTGACCTGATTGAAAATTACATATGGCGTATTCTTACAGCGCCACACCTGAAAAACAATTCCTATGCTGAAAGTTTAGTGTGTTTCATGTTATATTCTCTGGCTGGTCTGATGGTAGTGGGTTATCAGAACTTATTAACATCCAGGTCACTAAAGTTGGTATATAACCCCCCACTGCTAAATTTGACTAGCTTTTAAAATAATAATAATAATAATAATAATATTCTATTCTCTATTGACCATAAGATATAGCGTAGAACCATTTGGTAGGTAATGAAATTAATTACACAATAAATAAAAAATTAATAACAGTGGGTGACAACCAACATTTTGTTGTTGTCAATTGACTGAAATAGAACAGAACAAAAAGAGAGTTCATAGCACAACTTGAGGATAAGTATTCTTCATGAAACATTTGTATGGTATTATGTGTGGGTGAATATCTCTGTGTCTGCATGTCCTGGGCTACAGTGTAAACTATATTTCTCAAGATGGGTTACAATTTTTTGAAAGTTGGCAAATCATTTCTTTAAGACTCCTGTTGATCAGCCAGTTCTTCCACGTATAAAAGAGTAAAGATAACCTCCTACCTTTACTTGGCAGGGGGTGAGGGAGGAAGGGGAAGTAATCATGATGATTAAGTTTAATAACTTACAAAGAACTTCACAGCTCCAGGAGGTATAAGCCAAAAGTGTTGCTATGTTACATAACAATAGGTACTGATAATTTATATATTTAAATTTATATTTTCATTGCACACACTCTCAAGAAAAATAGTCCATTTGGCATCATTTTTTCTGCATATGGAGTAGTAGATTGTATGCAAATATGGCCACCAACAATTCCCCTGTTTCTGTATACTCAATGCCACTTTTACCATCAAGAGATGATGTCTGTATCCCCTCCTTTTAAATGTAGGCTGGCCCTGGGACTTGTTGTGACCAATAGAATGTTGGGAGGTAATGCTGTGTGATTTCTGGGCTCAGGCCTTAAGAGACCTTGCAGCTTCTATTTTCCCTGACTTGGGATCCAGTCACCACATAGTGAAACTCACTAGGCTACTGAATGATAATAAACTACATGCAGAAAGAGAGAGGCCTGGCTATCCTTAAACCATTCCAGCCACCCCAGCCAAGGCACCAGACACATGAGTAAAATCATCTTGCGTGTTCCAGCCCTAGTTAAGTTCCCAACTGAATGCATCACATGAGTGACTCCACATAATACCACGTGGAGCAGAACTGCCCAACCGAGACCAGGCAACCCACACAATCTTGAAAAATAACGTACTTTTTTTTGCTTTAAGGTGCTAAGTATTGTGATAGTTTGTTACATAGCAATAAATAACTGAATCAGGGAGGAGGAAATTGTTTGTGGAGGGGAGAAAAGCTGACCAGCAAAGCTGACCAGCCCTGGGAATAGGATTACTTTAAAATATTAAAGCATGTTTATATTGGGTTATAAACTGAAACCTGTAGAGAGGTGGCTGGAAACCCACCTCAGAATAGCAGAAGAAAAAAAAAGGGGAAAAAAAGAGGTACAATCATACAACCAAAAGTAACAGTGTCAAGTTTTACATATATACTGTGTAAAATACCACACCCAGGTGTGGTTTAAAACATATTGTTCAGAATTTTCATAAAAATGTGAATTCAGAACTGTCAAAGTTCATCCTTGCCTGTAAGTATAAAATATTAATAGTATAAGGAAGCTGGGTCACTCACAGATTTCCTCGCCTGGTATTTGATACATTGGCAACACAGTCTACAAAAATAAGTGCTTTAATTTACTATTAAATATAGTAGATATAATGGAATGGTGGAATGGTATATAACAAATGTATCTTTGTATAAAAAAGGGCTCTAAGTTTTCAATCTATTACCGCTTTTCTAATAACATATAAAAAATTTTAGATACCATAGAAATTTGGATTTTTAAATGATATCATTTTGATTCTACTCCCTAAGGACACTCTGTTTTGGATTAGATCTTTTAATAGGTCTTTGCATGTGGGAAAATTTGGCATTTTTGTCTCATTTATAAATCATATGAAATGATATACTGTACTTGGTAACCCATATCTAAAAAAATGTATTGGAATGATGACTACAAATGAATTTCCCTTACTTGAAATTACATACAAGTGTGTATTATAAACAATTATTAAGATTACTAGTGGTTTCCTCTGAAGAATAATTTATAATTCTGTAATAAAATATTACCTTCTAGAAAAATTTCTGACTCAGCATCATAATCTACAAAACACTTTTTTTTAAGTCTTCTATGGCAATGTTAACTATTTGTGAAGCCAAGCAATGACGTAGTAGCCATCATAGCCTACACACAGACACAGACATATATATACACCAACACATGCACACACACACACACACACACGCACACACACACATGCACCCCTTACATATACATAGTATATGCAAGTGCAGCCCCTTGATGGAATTCAAACTTCACAGGACAAATCCCTTTATTTCTGTTCTATAAAATTTGGATTCAGTCAAAAGTCTGCACTCAAGGATCCAGAAGGCCACATGTGGCCCCAGGCTGCAGATTTTCCACTCCTGAGTCATAGTCTATAAGTTATTTTAAAGTTTATATTTATCAGACCTCGGGAGAAAATGCTTTAAGTCTTTCACTCCAACAGAACAAATGGGAAAATACCACCACACCCCTGACATTCATATAATTCTAAGTAATGCTATGAATAAGCCTCACATTAAGTCATCTAAAAACACTTCTGTCCACACTCCATTAAAAAAAAAAAAAAAGTCCACCAGAAAACCCTCAGAGAAGAAGCAGCTGAACAAATACTGAACAAAGTTTGTGTTTTCCTAAAACATAATTGCTTAGGTCTGTAACTTCAGTTGTTGATTAAGAAATGACTGGGAACCCTTCAGTTTAAGCACAAAAGGACCCACTGTGACTATGATATTTTTATTAAACACTAAGTTCTCCAGTTACATTAAATTGGAATACATTATTTGCTTTGAAAGGCAAAACAGTAGGAATATGGGTAACAAACTATCATCTAATCGTTAGTATTACAATAAGAACTGTTCTCAGATGAACTTCACAGTCACTATAGATAGTTCAGCAGCATTCCAGGAGGCCAAAATCCCATGTGGTCACAGCAGGTCTAAGAAATATACAAGTAGCAAAACAAACAGATAAAATAAAACAAAACCTACTGCATGTGTTGTTGAATCTTTGTGTTCTTTTTTCATGTAACATTATATTCTCTTAAATTTGTTGGACCTTTTTCTTAAAATTACTGATTTCAATATCACCTGCCCCTAAGGAATTAGATGGAGATATTATAACCCCAGACAATGCCATTGACCTTGAAATCTTACAAGCTGACAGTATTTTATGTGCAAGAGTGCTTTTCCTGGATATACCTGTGACCTAGATAGGGAACTGGAATCAGCCTACCCATCCAAATGTGTTTTATTAACTGCATTTCCAGTTCTAGGTCGAATTCTATTGCTGTTTCTTCACTCCACTCCCCACCTGTACCCCACAAAGGTACCACATCTGAGCTTTTCTGAACGTGTATCCTGATTAAATATGAACATCCTAAGATGTTCGTTTTTTGCACTTTTATTTTGAAATATTTTCTGTAGAACTATTGTGGCCTCACTGAGGCTTTGTACATATTTTTAAGTGTAGTTTATTTACCCAGAGAAGCTCCGCTCAAATATAGCATCTGGTATTTCGTGGAGTTCTATCCAATAGTCAAATTTTCCATCTCTATTCATGAAGCCAAAGCCAGAGAACTTGCTTACTTTACTTTGAAAAGCCAGGAGTAGGAAATTTAACTTTCAGATTCTATAGAGTCCAGGGTAACCTCACTTTCCCAAGTTCCCCTTCTCTGCTATATCTCCAGGCCACGCCTCCCTGCCCCCATCATCATTTAACTCTTTGAAAGGCTTTAGGTGAAGGGATTGGATTTGGAGTCAGACAGATGAATCTGGCTCCTGGCTACATCTATTAATAGCTGCTAAGTGACCTCAGGCAAGTTGCTTAGACTGTCCAAACAAGTATCCTCCTTGTAAATGGGAACAATAACAGTTCTCTCACAGTTTTTTAGTTTGTTTGTTCTGTTTAGTTTTATTATTGGAGAACATTGAGTAGAAAGTGGTGCAGATGAAACTCACTTGCCATGTCAGATCTATGGACCCAGATAAAAAACTTTGGTGAGAAGATATCTGCTATCAGTTTAGGTGGACAGTCGTCCTGGAACTTCTTGCATGGTCTTACGTTAGCTCTCTCTAAAACTCTCAGGACTCGTTTTTGCAGAGGGTTTTTTGTTTGGTTCTTTTCTGCACGACTCTTCACTCACAGCCTGCATTGATTCATAGGATCTGACATCTCACACTTCCATACCTCCCTTGCCATTATCCGACCCAGCAGAGCTGTCATCTCTCCATCACCAGTGGTACACCTACTGGGTGCTCATGCTTGTAACTGGTCCATTTACCCTCTTCCAGGACTCCAGGGGTCACGCTGTTCACTGTCTGTACCTGTATCTTAACAACCTAAGCTGCTTACTCTCCCAAATCCTTAACTCACATGGCAAATCCTCTCATAGTTTCTCACGTTCTTTAAGGGAGACAGTCCGTTAAATAGAGCCTCTCACACATGTTAGGTCCTCACCAAGGACTTAACATATAATTCCATTTTAGAGCTTCTCACTTGTTATCTTTGAGCATTTCCTGAAATAGGGATTCGTATTTCCAGCATCAAAATAGGAGCAGGCACACAAAAGGTTTCCCAAAATGTTTATAGAATTAATAAATTAATTTTCTATACAGGACTATCTTGAGTCAAACACAACCCCTGAAATTTTTAAATAAATCTCACTTTCAAGTGAATACACACACCCCCTGGCAACCACTAACCTGTTTTCCATCTCTATAATTTTGTCATTTCAAGTATGTTACATAAATGGAATCGTACAGTATGTAACCTTTTGGGATTGGCTTTTTTCACTTAGCATAATTCCCTTAAGATTCATCAATTTGTGATCCTCAAGGGTAAGAGAGGAAAGAGAAGTGGATGTGGTTATAAAAGGGCAGCATGAGGGATCCTTGTGGCAACGGAATAGTTTTGTATCCTGACTGTGTGATAGAAACACAAATCAACACAGGTGATCAAGTTACATAGACCAAAGTCACACACACACAAAGGTTCGATTAAAACTGGGGAAATCTGAATAAGATTTCACAAGATAACTGGTTGTAACATTGCACTATAGTTTTACAAGATCTTATCATTTGAAGAAAATAGGTAAAGGGTATACGGGATCTCTCTATTATTGCTTAGAACTCCATGTCAATCTACGATGATCTCAAAATAAAAAGCTTAATTAAGATCATGCCAGAGGGATTTATGACTATTAGAGTAAGATAGCATCCTTGAAGAATCATGTAATTTGAATGTCAGTTTTTGACAGAGCTTAAGGGATTTTGCACCTGCCATTTTAAAGAATTCAAATAGTACCTATTATGCAAAAAGCCTGGGGCAATCATCCCTTTAGCCTCTCAGATAAAAATGGTTCTGCTATTATATATAGAAATTATGAAGACCAATTTCTACAAACAACCCAAGGGAATGACAGATGTATTAGTTTTCTGGAACTGCCATGACAAATTACCACAAACTAGGTGTTTCATATGACAGAAGTGTGTTCTCTCACAATCCTGGAGGACAGAAGTCTGAAATCAAGGTGTTGGCCAGGCCAAGTTCCCTTTGGAGGCTCTAGGGGAGAATCCTTCCTTGCCACTTTCAGCTTCTGGTGGCTCCCAGAGTTGCTTGGCCTAAGCATCTGTCTTCACATGACCTCCTCCTGTTCTGTTTCTTCTCCTCTTCTGTGTCATTGGATTTAGGGACCACCTGGATAATCTAGGATGATCGCATCTCAAGATCTTTAATTTAATTATTTCTGCAACAACCTGGTTCCCCCCATCATGGTCATTTTAAAAAATTCCAGGGATGAGATCATGGACATATTTCTTTTTTAGGGGGAAGGTGGCACCATTCAATCCACTACAATGAGCAATAATCAATTCATCCATTTATTCTTTCAAGAAGTATTCCTTGAGCTCCTAATAGGAATGTAACACCATCCTACAAAAGATAGTCCATATACCATGGTGTCTCCATAGCTTGTCACATTGTGAGGAAAATACATGCCAAAAATTCAGGACAGTAGATGCAAAGAATGCATAAATACAAGTGCAGTGGTCAAGTTTACAAGGTCCAAGAAGGCTGGTTCATTGGCTTTAGGTAGATTTCTCATATGCCTTATGTTTGAGCATTGAATATTTGAGTCATACAGATGTCTTTATCTCCCATCAAGTAAGGTAGCTTGAGATGGACCTGAAAGGGTAGTGGATTGCATTTCAGCCTAAGGAGTAATGACATTGTGCTAGAAATAACCACTGTGTCCAAATGTAAGTGTGTAGGAAACAAAAATGGCCAGGGAAAATGGCTAATATTGAGGTATAAGGCTAGAAAATTTACATTGAGTTTAGATGCCAAAGGTAATGAATGCAACTAAATAAGATCAAGGAAAGTCATAGACAGTTTCTTAATGGGGGGTGGCACTAATTGATTGTATTTGTGGACGTCTGACAGGGAGATATCCAAAGGCAGAGATAAACTAGGGCACTCTGGCATAGAGCAGGCAAGAGATAAAGGTCTCAGTGCATTTGGCAGCAGCAGGAATTGAAGAACTGGAAGGGTATGGGAGATGCCCAGGACAGGCTTTACAGGCATGGCCCTATACTTAAAAGGTTGCTATACTCAGAAAGGCCCTTCTTAGAGTTTGATACTCTGTGATCACCATCTTAAAATTCTTAGTAATTTTATCTTCGAATCTGTAAATTTTCTAAGTAAAACCCAGTGGGTTGAAGGAGAATTGGGGCCACTGCGCACATACAGTCTCACCTCCCACAGCTTCCTCTTCTTTCCAAGATGGGTCCTCTGGCACCAGCCTCACCATTCCCTAGTGTCCTAGGCCCTGCCTGACTTCTCCCTCCATGCTCTAGCCTAGTGACCACAGCTGTTCTCTGCCCACAGAGGGGCCTGGTGCAGGGGTGGGGCAGATTGGAGTTAGGTGTGCATGTCCTGTGATGTCTCACAGCGGGGGCTGGAGGTAGCTGTCAGGGCCCTAATGCATTCAATGGGCAACTCCATGGGAATGAGTCTCTTGCCCCTCCCGAGTTCAGGTGCTGAGCACATCCTGGCTCATGGATTACAGTCATGTGGGTCACTGTCCACTGACATTAAATTGAAAATAAAAAACACCATGACAGATTGAAAGAGAAAGACTGTGGTAAGACTGTTTAGTTTCTTCAACGATATCTTTTTTTCTGCTTTTTGAATAGAAATTCTATATTTTCATTTTGCACAGGAGCCCCACAAATTTTGTAGTCAATGGGGATATACCATAAAGGCAGAATAGACAGGCTTTGTGATTGGATGTGAACACTGCAGAGGCAAAATTCATCAAGATTATGACCCTGGATGACAGAGAAAGTGGAGGGAGCTAACCTCCAAGGAAGGTGACCAGTTGCTATGGTTTGGATATGGTTTGTCCCGATCAAATCTCATGTTCAAATTTGAGATTTCACCTACGCGATGTTGTTGGGAGGTGGAACCTAGTGGGAGATGTTTAGGTCATGGGGGTGGATTCCTCACGAATGGCTTGGTACCGTTCTCCGGTAGTGAGTTAGTTCTGGCTCTCACAAGACTGGATTGGTTCTCTGAAGGAATGGATTAGTTCCCCTGAGAGTGGGTTGTTACACTGCCAGCATGCCTCTTCATAGGGCACCATACTTCTTGTACGGCCTGGGGAACTGCAAGCTAAATAAACCTCTTTTCTTTATAAATTACCAGCCTCCGTATTTCCTTTATAGCAAGGTAACTGGACTAAGACATGAGTCATGTCAGGAGTGTTGAATTGTGAACTTGGGTGTACACTAGGCTGCCACAACAAACATTTGAGCCCTTGCTCGCTCAGTGGACCTGGATATGCTCCTCCTCATTCTTGGCTTTCAAGCGCAGAGCTGCCACCCCTGGGCAGTCCTCCTTCCGGAAAACATTCTACTCTCTCAACTCCCCAAATGCCTCTCTTTGCATGAGGTACAAAGAAGCTGATTTAGCTTATAAGGGGTCATGTGTAAGGAATGAGGGAACTACCTTACTGGGCTATTGTGACATCTGTATTTTACTGTCAAGTATACCTGCCTTTGCACTGTGATGACATATTTGTTTTAGTTTGAGCTAAACTAAACTGGTTCCAGGGTAACCAGTTTCCCTAATCAGAAACTCACAATCTTGGGGTTTTCTGTCCACATTTAAGAAAAGTTGTCCCTTGGAAGCAGCACTTGTAGTACAAAGGTTTCAGATATCTTTATCTCCCATCAACGTCAAAGGCTTTCCTAATCAGTGTAACAAAGGTCCGATATTGCCTTATTAGTGAAAGTAGTGTTATTGAGATATGTGTATTAGAAAAAGTATTTTTAAAACACTTCCTCCCCATTGCATGAATAAGGTACAAGAATTGAGTAAACCTGTACTCTACGGATGATCCCTAAAGGGTCATCCCTACCTCTAGAGTATTCCTACCTTCAGAATACTGTATCAGTATCAACTGAACCTCTTATACAAGTCTGTTCAAATCTCTTCAGTGTCCAGAGAACTGGGATTTCATAGAGTTTATAGAATAGGTTGTATGAATGGTCTTACCCTGTTTTATGCCTACTTGCTTACAAATATTTGTTTATTAAATGTCTATTGGCAGATTTTGGTTTGAGACTCACTTTCTTTATAAATCATTAACAAGTTTGTAGATATCAGTTAACCCTCAGCTACCTCTGTCGGCAACTCCCATTAACTATCACAAATAATCTAAAAGTTATTTTGAGGAAATTGGTTTAGAACAAATTTAAACCATTCATGAACTCACATGCCAGCCATATACAGATACTCAAGGGGCAGAAGTTACTCACTTGGGTGTGTTGTTAGACCATAGCTAATGGAAGTTTATGAGGTGAGTTTAACAAAAGAAAGGCTGAGAATTTGTCTTTAAAATTTGAAAGGGAAATCCAAAGAAAAGAATGGGTCATCTGGACTCTCAAAAGATCTTTGAAGCAATGTCAAAGTACAAATATCTAGAAAGAAGAAAAGGAGGAAATACCAAAAAAGAAACTTAATTTCCTGGAGATGTTGACATGTCTTTGTAAAAAAAAAAAAAAAAAGGCACATGGAGATTTAAAAAAAATACAAAGGAAATCCAGAAATACACAATATAAAATTACTTTTGAGAAAGTTTTCCTAATAGTTCTTCTTTTGTTCAATTCCTTTGCTCTTATGTACAGATAAGTATGTGATGAAAATTATGGGATTCTCTTCTCGGGAAAACACTGGAAGAAAGAAGTATCAAGGTGCTTATCCCAACAAAGGTGCCATGTACTCTGCAAGCAGCACCAAGTATTTCTTGAGACCTCGTGATTTCCTTTAACAGATTCAGCTTTCTTCAAAGGAAGTTATGGTTCAAAATAGCATTTCCCTCATTGAAATATCTATCATTTCAGAAGGTATATGAGCCATCTGAAGCCCATCCATGGATATCAGATCGTAATCACCTGAACTACCCTTCCAACTACCAACGGGCTGCTAAGCAAAGCACCCTACCTGCCAGGTCCCCTTCAATATCATTAGTTCCTTTCCCAATGCTAAGATAGCTTTCTTGAAGTAAAATGAACTTCATGGACTGGGAGAAAGACCATTTGTTGTATAATACTGTTTAAGTACTTCTCCCCGACATATAATGCAAGGAATATAATTAACTGCATTCAGAATTTCATCTTATAGGGTCAGCATTTTATGATATGTTTCATAAAGGCCATACTGCAAAGGCTAAATGGTTGGTTATTTGTGCACATTTGACCACCTGTACTTAAGAAATGTTACAAAGCATACCTGATAGGTTTAGTTTCAGTTTCTTAATCTAGATAAGATTTAGAACTTTTAAAATTCATCCCTTAAAACCTTTATACTGTCTGCACAGAAATTTTTCACTACAAAGTTTCAGTAACTTAAATGGGCATTTGAATTACATTTAATATGCATTCCTACTATTTTCTGCTGCTTTTCACATGTCCCATATGTAAAAAGCGAAGGATACAATAGTCTGAGCCCTTTCTTAGTTCCTGTGGCTCATTTTACCAGAGTTGCCTGCTGCTTCCTCACCAGGTCCCACTCATCACTTTCTCCGCATTGCATTCAGAAGAGAAAACATTGTAGAGCAATATGGCATATTTAAAAATAAGCAAGGTCAAGCTACACATGAACTTGGCAGAAGAAGTTTTCAGGACAAACATCCAAGCATCCAAGCAAACGAGCCATGGAGACACTGAACCTCCGGTATCTGTGTCTTTGCTGCAGCTAGATGAGGCGGGTTCTCAGTGGGGATCTCACTCCCCTACCCGCTCCAGGGCCTGCTTTCTAGTTTTCTTTTTGAGTTTGTGTTCTTGTCTGTCACCTAGTCCTGAGGTGGTGCCCAACTGTGTGATTATCACTTTCTTCAGAGCCGTTTGCCCCTGTCTGGTTAAGAAAGCTAATACCACCTGACTTTGGGCTGTCCTGATTTTTCCTTTTCTCTTTTCTTATAACTACATTTTAATATTTTGATCTCTTTTACTTCTAGATATCTCCTTCCCACTGCCAAAACACTTTTCCTACATGCAAATTAATCCAAGCCTAAGGAGAAAGGACCTGGTATCGAGGAGAACTGTTGTCATTGGATGTTAATGTGATCTTGCCTGTCTGTGATTTAGCTTCTTCCCTGTTGGCTGAGGATAACATTTTGGCCTAATCTCTGTGGCAGTCACATGGCCTCTGACAGTGGTGCTGTTTTTTTGATTATCTGTTTATTTTACTTCTGTCTCGCTCTCTGCCCATCATTTTTTTTTTTTTTTAATTTCCCAGTTGCCCATACCCTAATGCACTGCCCACTGTTCTGGTTTTGGATTTCAGATATGTAACTCCGTCTTAGTTGGTTCATGGTACAGATGTAATCAATCAATGTACCCACACCCAATAAGCACCCAATCTAACTTCTTAGACTGCTGGTTCCCTTCCCAGAAATGATTTACTATTCTAGTAGGATGGAATTTTCTGCCTTCTTCACCTCTGTCTTAGTCTGTTTGTGTTGCTACAAATGAATAATTGAGGCTGGGTAGTTTATAAAGAGAAGAGATTTATTTGGCTCATAGTTCTATGGACTGTACAACAAGCTTAGCACCAGCATCTGCTTGTGTCGAGGGCTTCGGGCTGCTTCCACTTATGGTGGAAGGCAAAGATCACACGGCTAGGAAAGAAGATGAGAGAGAAAGACAGAGAGAGCACTCCAGAGAGAGAAGATGCAGAGGAACCAGGCTATTTTCAACAAACAGTTATTGCAGGAACTAAAAGAGTTAAGAACTCACTCCTCGCCCTAGGACAGCACCAAGCCATTCCTGAGAGATCCACCCCCATGACCCAAACACCTCCCATTAGGCCCCGCCTCCAACACACATACACGTGCGCACACACACACACACATACACACACACAGTTCACTTCGCCAAATCTTTCTTAGGAAGTTATACCAGTTTGGTATTTTTCACTGAGTTTGAATTTTCACAATTTATCAAGGCAAAACTTATCAAAATAGAGGATATTTCCTATAATATTAAAAGGAATTAAATCAATATTTAATGTTTATGAGTATGTAAACAATATTTGAATCAGAGCCAAATGTTTTTTTCTTTTTAAATTTTCCTCATAGATAATCCTTGCATTTCTATTTAATTAGTTTTCTATATATTTATTATTATTTCACTTCTAAGCTTTCCTAGAGAAGTGTAAACCTTTGATCAATAGCTTTCCAACATATCAGATAATGTATCATTTCCAACTTTTTAAAAATCAATTGGGAGAGTCAATTGTATTAATAATTAGAATCAACTGTAATAGACTTTATTTTTTAGAGTTGTTTTAGGTTCATAGCAGAATTGAATGAAAAATGCATATATTCCTTGCCACCTATCAACTTCCCACACCACAGTGGTTCATTTGTTACAATGGATAAACCTATGTTAATACATCATCACCCCAAATACATAGTTAATATTAGGGTTCACTCTGGGTTTGTAAATTCTATGGATTTTGACAAATGTATAATATGTATCAACTATTACAGTATTATACGGAATGGATTTATGGCACTAAAAATCCTCCGTGCTCCACCTATCCCTCCTTCTCCCATCGCACCTGACAACCACTGATCTTTTTACTGTCTCCATAGTTTTGCCTTTTTCAGAATGCATATAGTTGGGAATCATACAGTATGTAGCTTTTTCAGATTGATTTCTTTCACTTATCAATATACACTTAAGGTTCCTCTGTGTCTTTTCATGGCTTAACATCTCAGTTCTTTTTTAGCTCTGAATAATACTCCACTGTCTGTATGTACCATGGTTTATTTATCCATTTACCTAGTAAAGGTCATCTTTGTTGCTTCCAAGTTTTGGCAATTACGAATAAAACTGCTATAAACAATGATGTGCAAGTTTTTGTGTGGGCATGAGTTTTCAATTCATTTGGGTGAATGCCAACGAGCATGGTTGCTAGATCATATGGTAAGATTATATTAAGTTTTTTAAGAAACTGCCAAACTGTCTTCCAAAGTGGCTGTACTATTTTGCATTCCCACCAGCAATGAATGAGAGTTCTTCTTGCTCTACATCCTTGCCAGCATTTGGTGTTGTCAGTGTTCTGGACTTTTGTACATTCTAGTATATGAGAAGTGATATCTCATGGCTGTTTTAATTTTCAGTTCTCTAATGATATCTAATGTTGAGCATCTTTTCATATGCTTATTTGCCATCTTTGTATCTTCTCTGATGAGGTGTCTGTTCAGGTCTTTTGACCGTGTTTTAATCAGGTTGTTAGTTTTCTTATTATTGAGTTAAGAGTTCTTTGCTTATTTTGGATAACAGTTCTTTTCAGATATGACATATCTTTTGCAAATATTTTCTCCCAGTCTGTGACTTGTCTTCTCATTCTCTTGGCAGTGACTTTCACAGAGCAGAAGTTTTTAATTTTAATGAAGCCCAAATTATCAATTCTTTCTTTCATATGTTATGCCATTGGTGTTGCATATAAAAAGTCGTTGCCACATCCAAGGTCATCTAGATTTTCTCCTATGTTATTTTCTAGGAGTTTTATAGTTTCGTGTTTTACATTTAGGTCTATGACCCATTTTGAGTTAATTTTTGTGAAGAATACAAGGTCTGTGTTTACTTTTATTTTTTTGCATATGGATGTAATGGTTGAAAAGACTATCCTCACTCCACTGTACTGCCTTTGCCCCTTTGTCAAAGATTAGTTAACTATATTTATATGAGTCTATTTCTGTTCAATTGATCTATTTGTGTTTTTTGCCAATACCATACTGTCTTGATACTTTAGACTTATAAGAAGTCTTGAGTGTCGGGCAGTCCCCCAACTTTGTTCTTCTTTAAAATTGAGCTGCTTATTCTGGGTCTTTTGCATCTCCATGTTAACTTTAGAATCAGTTTGTCAATATCACAAAATAACTTGCTGTTGAGATTACATTGAATCTATAGTTAAAGTTGGGAAGAACTGACATCTTGTGACAATGTTGAGTCTTCTCATCTATGATCATGGAATATCTCTTCATTTATTTACTTCTTTGATTTCTTTCATCATAGCTTTGTGGTCTTCTTCATATAGATATTGTACATATTTTGTTATATTTATACCAAAATATTTCATTTTGGGGGTGCTAATGCACATGGTAATGTGTTTTTAATTTCAAATTCTATTTGTTCATGGTTGGCATTAGGGAAAGCAGTTGACTTTTGTATATTAACCTTGTATCCTGAAACCTTGCTATAATTGTTTATTAGTTACAGGAGGTGGGGTTTTTTGGTCAATTTTTTCAGATTTTCTATATATAATCATCTCATCTGTGAACAAAGACAGTTTCATTTATTCTTTCTCAATCCATATACTTTTTATTTCCCTTTCTTGTCTTATTGCATTAGCTAGGACTTCCAGTACAATGTTGAAAAGGAGTGCTGAGAGGGGATATCCTTACTTTGTTCCTGATCTTAGCAGGAAAGCTTTGAGTTTCTTATCATTAAGTATGATGTTAGCTGTAGGGTTTTTGTATATGTTCTTTATCAAGTTGAATAAGTTCCCCTGTATTCCTAGTTTGCTGAAAGTTTTTTTTTTTAATCATAAATGGTTGTTGGATTTTATCAATGCTTTTTCTGCATATATTGACATGATCATGTGATTTTTCTTCTTTAGCTTGTTGTGATGGATTACATTAATTGATTTTTGAATGTTAGATCAGCCTCATACACCTAAGAAAAACCCTACTTGTCTATGGTATATACATTTTTATACATTGTTGGATTCAATTTGCCAATACTTCATTGAGGATTTTTACATCAATGCTCATGAGAGCTATTAGATTATAGTTTTCTTATTTTATAATATCGTTGTCATGTTTTAGGATTAGGATAATGCTGGCCTCATAGAATGACATAGAAAGTATTTTCTCTGCTTCTATCTTCTGAAAGATATTTTAGACAATAGTATTATAGTATTTTCCTAGTATTATAGTATTATTATAGTATTTTCCTTAAATGTTTGGTAGAATTCACCAGTGAACCCATCTGGGCCTGGTGCTTTCTGTTTTAGAAGATTGTTAATAATCGATTCAATTTCTTTAATAGATACAGGCCTATTCAGATGGCCTATTTCTTCTTGTGTGGATTTTGGAAGATGATATCTTTCAAGGAATTGATTCATTTCATCTAGGTTATCAAATTTGCATGCATAGAGTTGTTCATAATATCCCTTTAGTATTCTTTAAGTGTCCATGGGATCTGTAGTGATGTCCCTTCTTTCATTTCTGTAATTAGCAATTTATGTCTCCTCTCATATTTTCTTAATTTGCTGGCTAAAGGCTTATTGATTTTATTTATCTTTTCAAATAACTAGATTTTGGTTTTGTTGACCCAATTTTTACATAAGTCTTTATTTCTTCAACCCCTCTATCCTTCTGATCTAGCCTGTTGCAGTTTTGTTGTCAGACTCTACTTCACCACCATCCTGAAGACGCTAATGATAAATTTTTAAAAATAACATATTTCCTGCTTTCTCATTGCCCTCTCTTTTTTTCATGTTTGCTTTAATCTCTGACATCTTATTAGGAGGTTTTCTCAGGTGCCTGGTGTACTTTTGTGTCAGCTTGTGTTGAAGAGTAGGCCAATAAAATGCTTACTGGAAGCCTAAAGCACAATTGTGGTTGTTCTAGTTTAAGAACTTCTCATCTAGGTTCAACTGCAGATAATATTAACCACAAAGATATTTATTTTCCATTGTATACAGATATATAATTTGTCTTTATTTTTTCCAAACTGCTGTCCCAGGTTTACATAGTCCAACATAATCAGGAGCTTTCCAATCTCCCTGGACACATTTATTCCTCTCCCCTGTTCACTCTGCTCCAGTTTTATTGGCCTTCTTGCTGTTTCTCAACCTGTCAGGCTGGTTCTTGCCTCATGGACTTTATGCTTGGTGTTATCTTGACCTGGAGTTTTCTTCCCCCAGATCTTGCATAACTGCTTTATCTCATCATTCGGTTCTCTGATCACTTCTTAGTAGGAAGGCTTTATCTGACTTCCCTACCTCAATGTTCAGTAGCCTCTTACTCAATATTCTTTATCGTGTCAATAAGTTCATATTATTTATTTGTTGACTTGTTTATTGTTTTACTCTGCATGAGAATTTAAGCTCCGTGATGACAAGGAGCTTGTTAAATCACTCTTTCCTCAGGACATAGAGTAGAATCTACCACCCAGCAGCACTCAGTAAACATTTGTTCAAAGAATGAATAAAGGGAAAACTACCATGATTAACATAATGTCTTCCCTGGAGAATAGTATTAAAACAAAAAAAGTACAATTGGAAATGATAATACAATTGCTTCTCAAATGCCTTAGTTTAAATTATCGAATTAAATACCTTATGAAGTAAGGTGCTCCTATGAAAGTCAACCTTCATCACCATGTATGCCATATATAGAAAATTTTGCAATAGAAATATTGTGAAATTTCTAATTCAGTTCAACAAAAAAGTATTCGAGCCCTTTCTATATACCAGGCATTATATTTGCAACCAAGTTCACCAAGATTGCAAAACAGTGTCTTATGCGTGAAACAACTAACTAACTAATCCAGCTACAAATGAATCAGGATTAAGTCATCATGGTGGCAGAAATTGTGTTGCTATGAATATCAATTTCAGTGATAGTAAATGGAAAAGAATTATGTCCTAAGTGATTTTATCCTGATATTACTGCTAGTTGCATTTGTGTTTCAAGGTAAAAATGCTTCATGAAAACCTTTATTTTTATATAGTTTATACTTTTACAAATCCATATTTTGTGATCAAGTATGTTTTGTTTTATGTACTGTCTTCCTCTGTTTTCCTTTATGATACTTTATTTTATCACATTCCAGGATTCAAGTCATAGCTTAAGTGATCACCATCCTTGCTTCCACTCTCTTCCCAGGCTAATCTGTTTTTCTTACCATTGTATTTATGTCATTCTATGGACTAAGAACCTAAATTTCTACATAAGCTGCCCTACCATAGTCACTCGCCTTTTCCCCCATCATGAACTTTACATGCTAATCTGTCCAGTTTCACCTGGTTTCCTTCACATGATATACTTCTTTTGGCCTTGATGCATTTACTCATACAAACTTTACAGCCTTGAAATTTCTTCTTCCTATTGTTCACTTAAAAAAAATTTTTAACCCATATTTCAATACCTTTCTTCCACCTTCATAGACTTCTTTAACTAATCTAGTTCTTTCACTGAGAGTATCAATTCTCTTTATTAATTAAATGAAGTATTTAGTTGTTTGAATTGTCTCTCCTGTGTTAGTTTTTTTTTTTGACTATATTATAATCTCAGTGACAGAAGGAACAACATCATATATTCCTATGTTTTCTCCACAAAATTAGACATTTGACATTAAATAAATGAAGTGCATTTATTCAATAGTGTCTGTATTAGCTAGGGTGAAATGGTATAACAACTTACTCTTCTCTCATGTCACAGGTTAGTGGAAGGTGGCAGTTTAGAGAGGTGGACATCTGTGTTCCTTGAGAGCTGTCATTCAGGGACTTAGGCTTCTTCCAGTCAGCTGCTTTGCTCTAGGTTTTCTCTGGTCCACATGGTCCAGATTACAAGATAGGGGAACAGGAGAAGTGGAGGGGAGGTACTTCTTTCTAAATAAGTGGCATATATTACTTCTCTTCACATTCCATTGAGAACACAGTCACTTGGTCATATCAGGGGAGTCTGATCATCTTTAGCTGGGTGGAGATGAGCCAGACACAACTATACTGTTTCGAAGTAGGGAGAACACATGTTTATAGACAATTAGTAGTCAACCCCAGTATCTTAAAATTAAGAGATACTGTACAAACTTAGTTTAATGTCCAATGTGCCATCATATCTCAGAAAAGATCTGAATGCTTTTCTTCAGAGGTTGATTTCATCGGAGAAAAATTATTTCAACAGGAAAAAAATAATTCATCAACTGATTGTATAAACGTGTCAAAATCACCAGTATTTAGGTATTCAAATTGTAAAATAAATAATTATAGAACTGGAGGACTTAAAATTTTATTATATCTTATTAATTATTCATGATGTTAAGAAGATGAGGAAATTGGTGCTTGTTAATAAAATAAAAAAGAAAGATCATCTCAATTAAACCAAATAACAAGAAGTTCAAAAAAAAAACCCTCAGTATACATTGACTACTTTTCTAGTTTTTATAAAATTTAAAGTCAACAATTAAAAGGATATGCCATTAAAATATAAAGCATGAACCTCCTATAGGAAAAGGCTCTTTTGCTAGACAAAATTCTTTTATCTATTAAACTTCATTAATTCTGAGCTGGTTATTATCACCACTTGAGAAGAAGCAGCACGCAAAATTTTTGCCAAACTGTGGGTAGACCTATATTTTCCCCAACCTACGCTCTTTTTATTTTTGTCCCATAGGAGCTGTTAACAATCACTCTGAATTTATGAAAGTACAGCATTTTATCTCTCTCAAATTTTACCATCTTCTGGTGAAGTGATAGGTAATATCATAGACTGAATGCTCATGTCTCCCCCCACAAATTCATTTGTTAGAAACCTAACCAATAATGTGATGGTATTTGGAAGTGGAGCCTTTGGAAGGTGATTAGGTTTAGATGAGATCATGAAGGTGGGCCTTCATGATGGGATTGATAATGTTAAAGTAAATTAAAATGGAGACCAGGCCAGCGCAGTGACTCATGCTTGTAATCCTAGCATTCTAGGAGGCCTAGGCAGGAGGATTGCTTGAGTCAGGAGTTCGAGACCAGCCTAAGCAAGAGTGAGACCCCCTTCCCTACTAAAAATAGAAAAAATTAGCCAGGTATGGTGGTGCATGCCTGTAGTACCAGCTACTTGGGAGGCTGAGGCAGGAGGATCACCTGAGCTCAGGAGTTTGAGGTTGCTGTGAGCTAGGCTGATGCCACGGCACTCCAGCCTGGGTGACAGAGCTAGATTCTGTCAGACACACACACACACACACACACACACACACACACACACAAAATGAGGACGAGGCCTGAAGAATCCCTGAGCAGACAAAAGCAGTTAGGCCTCTTGAGTGACCTCAACCTTGCTTGATTTGCAAACATATGCAAAAGTTAACTTGATCAATTTCTTATAAATGCCTATATTAAAGAAAAGCAGAACTTAAGCTCAATCAGTTAGAAACAGACAATATACTTACAATTATATAACTAGGAACTTTCCAATGGGATGGATCAAATAAGGTAACTGTATAAGTATAACCAATTAAAAATTTTCTTTGCATTACTTCTGTGTTTGTCCTATATAAGCCTCTCTCTTGTATTCCCTTGGTGAAGCTCTCGGACCACTTCTGGTTTGAAGCTGCCCAATTCATGAATTGTTTGCTCAGATAAACTCTTCAACATTTTATTTTTCTTCAGCTTACCTTTCTAATTGTGTCCTTAAAGAAGAGAAAAAGAGACCAGAATTCTCTCTCTTTCTCTGCCATGTGAGGACACCAGTGAGAAGGTGGCCATCTGTAAGCCAGGAAGACAGCCCTCACCTGTGAGTCAAATTGCTTGACACCTTGATCTTGGACTACCCAGGCTCCAGAACTGTAAAAAATAAATTTCTATTGTTTAAGCCACCTAGTATATGATATTTTGTTATGGTCTCTCAAGCTGACAAAGATAGTTTAAAAACAGATCCAATGACAGAAAGGAACTGTTCAAGCAGAAATAACTTATACACTACCAGCCCACACTGCAGTGAGTATAAAGGAGTTAAATGATAATATGACTACAGGAGTTAAATGATAATATGACTGCAAAGGGAGACTTAATTATTTTAAAAATAGAGCATGATAGTTGTGCATTCCATTTTCTGCCCAGAACCCAAGCAGGGAGTGACTTTCCCTACTAAATGGGAGTCTATTATATCTTACCCAAACTTAGCAATAGGGTAGAGAATACTACTCAGAGAGGGCAGCAAAGATATACTCTGAGCAATGACACTGTGGAATTGTCACAACATGGGAGACCCTTCAGAGAATCCCTGGTTTACTGCCATGTGTCAGCTTCTTTTCCAGGGGCCAGAAGCTCCTGTTGGATGAAGGGCTGTGGAGCCAACTCCCGTCACTCAATAAATATTCAATGAGGGGACACATGTAGGATGAGAGATGGGGAAAGGAAGCTGACATATGCAGTAAAACAAGGACTCTCAGATTGGTCCCCCATCTTCTGATGGTTGCACAGTGTCATCCAAAGGAATCTAATCAATATCCTGTTTGAGGAAGCATTGTGTGACAGCTATTGGCCTGGGGGTAGGGTGAGGGGAACATAAAACCTATGGTAATGATTGGAGAGAGGGTGTCAAAACAAAAAACAAAAACTATGATGATGGCTATGAGACAATACTCAAAAGAGACAAAGCCTCAGAACTAAGCCAAAAGAAATCATTAAACATGTGATAGCCACTTTCTAGCTCTGTGAACTGGAGAACATTATTAACCACTCTGACCCTCAGTTTTGTCCTCCCTGAAATTAAGAAAACACTACCTACAATACAGTGTTGTCAATATTAAATGAGACAATATATTTATAGAGGAAAACTTTTGTTTTTGGTTATGCAGCATCTTGTCTTTTGAGGACCTGCTTCTCCACATGGAGTAATGTGATTCTAGAAGGCTGTCAGTCATAGAATCCTACCCTGTGATCTCAAGTGTAGGCATATGACCAAGGCGAGGATAATCAAAATCTCTTTCTGGAAATTTGAATGTTGAGTGGAAACACATGAGATGGGTGCATTCCACGAGAGTTTTTACTTATGAGATCCTGGGAGCCATCGTGGTTCCTGTCCTTTCTAAGACTTGATGTTCAGTTTATTCTGTGAAAAACTGTGTTAGGAACATAGGCTTCTTGCTTAAGTTCTTCATGCCATTGTCTGTTTCTTGCAACTAAAAAGCCCATAATAATATAAAATATGAACTGCTTAGTACATTTACTTAGCAAAGCACTTATCTCTTATCTTGCTGCATCACCAATCTTTTTCTCTCTGGGCAGTCCCACCAGCACACACACATTCTCTGGTATCTTCTATATGTTAGGTAGATAGTGAGAGATTCCGGGTCTCCTAGGAATGAAAGTGGGTGCTGTTGCCATCTTGGTCCTGCCCAACCATGATTCTCCATACCTGGAGAAGGAGGGAATACCCTATGAATCTGCCAATCAGAACTTGGCACGCCAACTGCAAAAGACTGCAGAGGACTCTCTAGCCCACGGGCCAAGCCACATGGGTACTGTAAAGTCTGGAAAGTGACTTAGAATCCACATGTGTAGTTGAGGCTCAGGTCATGTGACTCCCAAATGTCTAATCAAAGTGGTTCCGTGGTGACCTCTGAACCACAAGGGAGGTCCCTATCCAGCCTATAAAATAGGATGCAGACCATAGCCAAGCTCTCTTTCAGCCCTTCCTTTTGGCTGCCCTGCTGCGACAATGGGTCTGGTCATCATCTGTGGCTGTGGCGTATGTACCATGCTCTGTAAACCTGTATCTTGCTCTTGCCTTATAATCCTATCTTTGTCTCCTCAATAAACCTCATTTCGTACTTGCCTAACTTTGGCGTGTCTGGTCATTCTTCGACCATGGGCGCGCCAAGAACGGAGGGTTTCAGACTGAAACCTAACACATGTAGTAAACGTCCAAAATAAAAGCTCTATCTTTACCCCCAAATCTCCCACCCTAGTCTGAGTTCACTGCAAAACTTCTCTAGAGAGTTGCCCTCTCGTGCTGTCTCCCTTTCCCTACCTCCCATGCATTCTTCAACTCACTCAGGTCTGGCTCTGGCCTCTTCGGCCCCCAACTCTCCTTCATACGGAAACTTCGGTGTGCAGCTCCAGTGGCCCCCTACCCATGCTGATTATATTGACCTTTTGTTGCATTGTGCATGGCTGCTTTCTCCCTCCTTCACTCTTCTCTTGGCTTCCAGGATACTTTCTTTTTCTCAGTTTATCTCTTGCCTCAAGGTGCTTCTTTGTTTTCTTTAATGGCTCCTTATCTACTCAGCCTTTAAATGTTTTAGCGCCTGAGAATTTGGTTCTGGGCAATTTTCTTTTCTCTACCTATGTCCTATACTTGAGTAATCTTATCAAATCCCTTGGCTTTAAAACAATTGGAACACAGCCATCCTTAAACATTTGAAATATAAATGCTAGGTTATAGGTGGGATTTATGGGCTAGCGATGTTGGATTGGCAGTTTATCCAAATAGAGTTGTTACTTAAGACTGAGCTTAGAAGAGTTCACAGAAGAGTTAAAGATACAGGCCTTAAGATACGATCCTGTGTTTCGCAGTTAAGCATAGGAAGAAGTGAAGCAGAAAAGCAGCGATGAGAGAAGGAAGAAGAAAACCAACATATGAAACTACAGAGAAGAGAGACTTTCAAGGAAAAATCTTCCACACAATGAAATTCTATAGACATTTTCAATTAGAAGATGACAGAAAGACTTCTTAGAGTTTGAAAAGAAAGAAAGGAGATCATAATATTTGAAAGGATAATTTTGGTAGGTTGTAAAATTGGTACATGTATTTCAGAGTGAGGATTGGAAAGAGATAATTACCAGGCATAAGTCACCCATCTCATGAGTTTGATTATGGGAGAAATGGTTTGGTAAATAATAAAAAAGATAGGGTCAACCTTGTTTTGTTTTCTGTTTTTTTTTTTTTTTTTCTTAAATGCTGTTTATTGGGGCAGGGAGATGAGAGTATGTTTAAAAAAAAAGATGTCTATAGAGAAGGAGCAATTGAAAATATAAGAGGAAAAAAACAATTAAAAACAGAAAATGAAAGGATTGGGTTTTATAGTCCACGTGAAAAAGTGGAGGGATTCTCCTACAGAAACAAAGAGGGTTAACGCTTCCTTTGAAAAGTATGGAAGAGACTGAAAGGCCTGTGGAACGTGATAATGCTAGATAAACTGAGGATGACGGCCCAAATCTTTCTTGTGACATAAGAGGCAAGATCATCTATCTACTAAACGGTCAGAGAGGAATCAGGACTTACGCAGTATGGGGAACACAAGGAGGCTTAGCTGTGATGCATCAGGCGGGAGGGAGTCAAGAAGTATGAGTTTAAAATTTCAGCTGCCTGAGAATACCTATTGATCTCAGCCAAGTCTACCAGTTTCACATTCTTCTCACCTTCAAAGTAAAGGAACAGGACTCAAATCTCTAATGTCCCCGACATTCTATGTTTGATCTTGTGATTGGGGCCTGGAATATCTTCCGTAAGAAGGGAGTTTACCGAATCAATGAGAAAAAAATGAAAAGATCAAGCAGTAGCATGAAGGTCCAGCTGAAACTGGCTAACGCTGAGTTAGTTCTGATTCACCCTGCGTCTTCCTCTAAGGATCCTTAGAGGCCAGGAAGCAGCAGTGGAGAAAGCGAGCCGTGGTAGTGGCCCTTTGAAGAAGACAGTAGTGTCCAGTTCTGCACAATGTTGGGGGCCAGGGCATCTAGCTTAGTGGGGGCGGGGGGGGGGGCGGCATGCTGCTCAGTCCGAGGACAAAGTCTAGTTTCATAAAGAGGACCCTAATGAGATAAAGTGAATTAAAGGACACTGAAGCCTTGGAGATCTCTCTGAAGTTAGAATACTTGTTTCAGGGGATGGAACAAGAGACCAGTAGAAGGATGGAGGAATTTGATATTCAGCAGCTAAGGAGTTGATAGGGAATCTCAGAGGAACAGCAATGTTTGTTAAAGGTGAGATCAGCTGTATTGCTATCCTGGTGTGTAGATGATGTTAAATAGAAATGCAGAGAAGTTGAGATGACAAACTCAGTAACAGTGGCGTCATGGCAGTTTATTAATAAGAACACTGAAGTGCCTTAGACCATTGCTCATAGAGAAATGGATTATAAGATAAAGTGTAATTGTGATGAATGTGGAGATGGGTCTGCAGAATTATACATGTGAAGATTTGAAGAGGATGGTATAAATGGGTTGCATTACCCTCAAAACCATATGAGTGTGCATGTGTGCGCATGTGTATGTGAAAATGAGAGACAGAGAGAGAGAGAAATTGTGCAACAAAAGAAAAAAGAGCCAGTAGAGACTGTATAATGAGAGACAAAAGAGTCAACAGGCAACCCCAATAAAACAAGGCATAGGAAGGTAAGGCCATCACGATAGACCAACAGGTTATTGTTAGAGGGAAAAATCATTTTAATCAAAATGAGTGGGAAGAGACAATAAGGGAGATTATAACAGCACTTACTATAATGCTTAGTAAACAGAGAATTCAGTAAATTTTGTCGAATACTTATCACACATTTGTTTGGTGTTTGCCTTTTCCCTAATACTTTCGCATGTATCTGCTTTAATCATGTGAGATTTTTAATAGATTATCTTAATCTGTTCCTAACTCTTTCTTTACAGAGAAGTTGGGGTCAACCCAGCAGAGGATACCTGGCATCAAGATAGCAAGAATTTGCAGCTTGGTCATGGATTCTCATCTAAAATCAGGATAACATGCACCCTTTTCCCAAAGGGTATAGACCCTTGGGAAAATCAGATCCAAATGCTGAGAAGACCAAGAACTAACTTTAAATTCAAACGGCCAAAGGCAGTATTTATATTAATTAAGCAGAGCCTGGAGCAGAGATGGAGAGCAATTTAGGAAAAAATGAAGAGGAATGATGGATTTAATCATTCCACAATGTAAACATATATCAAAACATCACATGGTACCCCATAAAAATATAATATATAAAATTATTATTTGTCAATTGAAAATAAAATAGAAAAAGAAAAAAAGGAAAAAATGAGGCGGGTTCATAGAAGCAGTCTTGGTGAAACTTCAGCCACCACTTTCATTAATTAATGGCATGTGGGTGTGCTGGTCTAGTTTGAAGAACTAACAACGGGACTGGGTGACATTTGCTCTTGGGCCTTCATCTGATAAGCAGTGATGGATGTCTAGGTTTCTTATTCTATATCTCAGGTTGAGATAAAGGTCTAAACTGAAAGGGAGTTTGTCCACAATGAAAGAGTGGTTTTACAATTTGTTCATTCAATTGTCCTTAAATTCTCTTGACTTTCAGGGTCACCCTTTTATTTAATCCAAGTAGTTGGCTGGGGCCACCATCTTGTATGCTTTTGGAAAGAAAGTACACCCCCAACCACTGCAATATTTCCACTTCTTCCCGGTCTTCTATTACTCATAATGCCTGTACCCTCTTAATTATTAGTCACTATTTATTCTCCTGACTCCTGCAGCTGTCACCTTTGCCCTGTACAGGGCCCCAGCTCTCCCTCCTGCCTTCACCAAAGCACCACTGATGTAACAGATATCTGCCTAGGGTGTGAGGATGTTACGGCCATAGGAACATTCATTCATCCCTTTTTGTAAATAGTTTTTAACACCTACCATCTAGACATTTTTCTAGGTGCTGGACATAATGCATTGAACAATAAAGATAAATCCCTGTCTTTATGTTGCTTACATATTATTTGGAGAACAGACAGTAAGTAATTTAAAAAAACATATTAAGGTTGCAATTCACTTCTTTCTTTGTAGTGCCAGTACTATTTTAAGAGTCTAGAAAAAATTAGGGCTTGGATTCTTTAGAAGGTGGCTTATTCTTGCCCCCACCCCTGTGTTTCTCTGAAGAACAAAAGGAAGGAGAGACAGGCCAAATGATGAAGGTTCCTAAAGATAATAGGACAACTCCAAGAGGCTCTCCTGGACTCCTACATTCGTAAGTAAGGAAGAAAGGCACCCCTCATAGAATTCCGAAGAGGAAAAAATCTGTGGATGTAGTTTATCTTGGAGCAATCTGTTCCAGGCTTTTATCTCCCCAGATGAGTATGGTCTGACATATGAATTCACCTCCTTAATCAGTATCAGCTGGAAACTTCCTCCAGGGTGCAGGTCCTTCCCTCCTTAACTGTATGAAGAGCCTCCCTACATATTTACACTCATGCCTCCTCTATGGATGAATGATCTTTCCTTTGTACTATGACAACTCTTTTCTATAGAACTCTCTCAGTTCTCAACTCATGATTAATATTTTTAGTTAATGTCCTTTACTTATTTATGTAGTTCACAGAGGTGAACTTTCTCTCTCTGTTGTAACTAATACAGATTGCCTTCTATTTTATATATTCCATTAGAAAATGGTGCAGAACATATAGGAATAACATTTATCGGGCGTCGGGCAGATGGGTGGGGGGAGGAGGGGATGGGTATATACATACATAATGAGTGTGATGCGCACCGTCTGGGGAATGGACACACTTGAAGCTCTGACTGGCGAGGAGCGGGGGCAAGGGCAACATACGTAACCTAAACATTTGTACCCCCATAATACGCAGAAATAAAAAAAAAAAGTAGGTTAAAAAAAAAAAGAAAATGGTGCAGAAAAGGAGACTCTCTGACCAGATAAAAGAGAGAGTCTCTGATCTCTGACTAGACAAGTATAGTTCCCCTAACCCCTTTTGACCACAGATGTTACTTTTTAAAATATCCCTAGATATTCCTATCTGAGGGATAGTCTCCCTTTCTCTTTTATCTCCCCCCAGGCCTTTCTTACCTTCTACTAATATTTAAATCTTTCTTTTAAAGCTTCTGTTCCAGTTCTAGGACCCGCCAATCCTTTTCCTCCCTGACCTCCAAGGGAAAAATTTTTAAAATCCTTAATTATGCAAATACTTTTATTTCTTTATTGTCTCAACCATTCCAACTCCAACTGAGCTTTAGGGCCCACCTTCGTATAACTAAATGAGCCTGAACAAAAAAGCCGTCATTTATACAGCTCCCCTCTGTTGTGGAGGCAAGCTTGAGGCATCTTTTTTAATAGGAATTTTTTCTTCTTGCCACAAATACATAGTGGTTAACGAGAGTAAAAGACGGAATGTTTTGGCATGGGGAGGGATGGGTTTGGGATGGATAGATATAAAATTTCAGAAGGTTTTAAGGGTGAGGGGCTTTTGCCTAGAACAGTAAAATAGAGATGAAGGGAGCTTTCCAGCTGGAAGTGGATATGATTTCTATTAGTGGTTTGGAGGGAAGGGAAGATGGGAATTAGAAAGGAAAGGACAGTTTACAGATACAGAGATTTCAAATGCCTAAATACAGACACAGAAAAGACAACCCACTTGTTTTCAGCATCCTGAATAGCACATTTGTGTGGAACCAACGCAAAGTGTACACAAACATACCGGTTATATCCCGGTACATTTTGGAGGAGCCATGTTGATTGACATTACAGGTGGAAAGGAGGCTAGGGGTTTTGTTCACCCCAGTGAGTTCAATACAAAAAAAAATCCTGTGATTTGCCTTTCAAAAGAGCTGACGACTATTTTAGGCTGCATTAATGCAATTACAATCTCTTTAACAGTGTATCTCCTCTTCTATGCTATTTACCATGGGGAGTAAATGAAACATTTGTAGCATGTAATGAAATAAATCGGTTGGTGACACAGTCATTAATGAGCTATCTGCTTTGTTGGATAAATTTCTATTTGGTCATAATATGATACGGTAAGGTTTTGCTTCTATAAAGTGAATAATCTTTACACTTGTTTTGTTAATTCAAAGGGAAACCTTAATTTTGGTTACTTAATATTCCTTTTCCCCCTCTCTTCAGATGCTCTTAAGAGAACAATTGTAGTTACAAAAAAGTAATTAAATTTAGGAGACCAGTATGGGTTAGATGCTACAATATGATTATATGGGGAGGATCAGATATAGGAACCCCAAGAAGCTACCCTGGGCCTGATTCCTTCTTCCCTTCCTTGCCCAACCGCTCTTGTTTTTCTTGAGGGACACAAAGTAAACAAAGTCAACACAGGTTCAGGGACCACAACAATTCTGGGGTCATAAATCATCTAGGCCCGCAGGTAGCTGCCCCAGGTTTGTAGGAACTGGTGTCAAAGAAGAAGCCCACCCTGCTAACACCTCAAGATCTGTGAGGGGGTTCCCAGCAGGGGCTTCAATGCCTTTCCATCTCCCCTGAAAGCCTTAGGCTAGGAGGGTAGCTGAGCTGCTCTAGAAAAGCCAAATATCTGCAGCTCAGCCAATCCTGAAAAACGTTTCTGATAGACAACCTTTTTGTATTTTTTTGTCTTTATTTTTCTATATTCAGTTCACATCAAGCAGAACGCATCACTTACCCTGGGTATCCAAACATAGTGAGTGTCAGAATTACATGCCCCTCCCAGAAAGCCTGCCTCTGCCAAGTCTCCTGACAGACCCCATTGGGCACTGTGTCACCCCCTGGCTTTAGCAGGAGGTCCTGAGGGCCCTGATTGCTTTGTTGGGAGAATAAGGTAATAATCTGGAGCTTCATTTCCTCAGCTGTAAAATGAAGGGGTTGGCCCAGATGACTTGAAAGGTTCTTTTCAATTCTTACCTTTTACAAAAGACAACAAAAAGAAAAGTTGTATTTATTTTTTAAACTGGTGTTCTCATTTATAATATACTAGAGTCACAAGACAAGTAAATAAGTAATTTGGTGACTAATTTGATCATAGTAGACAGCCAAATGGAGTAGTTAAGTTCCAAAGTGATTTTTTTTTTGTCTTAATTTTCCTATTTGGCTGTCTAGCAATATCAAAATAACTGCTAATTGCCAAATATCTTTCTCACTTTTCTGTATGCTTAGATAATATTGCTCCAGTACATTAAAAAAAAAAAAAAAAAAGAAGTTGCTACCATTGTTCAGCTTACTTGAGCACATCCCAGTGATTAAATAGTGTTAAGGGTAATATTCTTTGCTGGGGGTATAGGTGTGGGGTGGGAAAGGAGAAGATTTGCACAAATAGGGAGTAGCCATAACCTGTAGCTAAATGTCTAGCTCCAAACCTAGCAATTTGACCTAAGTGAAATTTAGGAACTGCGGGACCAGCTATAGGCCAAGATCTCCAAAATCAGCTTGGTCAGTGGTTCCAAAATTTTGCTGCAATGGAAATCACCTAGGGATCTTTCAAAATACTGATGCTTGGTTCCCCCCAGCTCTATCATACATGACAATTTAATTGGTGTGTAATGACTCCAGACTCTAGGAGCACCAGGTGATTCTAATGTGGAACGAAGTAGGACAATCACCAGAATTTAGTTAATATCATGCTAAATTAGTAAAATGAGCTGGTTTAACATCTGCAGAATCTATTTCCAGCGGTAGTTGGGCCTAAGGCCATATGGTTAAGATCACAGGCACTTGTATTGGACGGCTCAGCTTCTGCATCTTGCTCTATCTCTTCTGGTTCTATATATTTCTTCAGACTGGCCAATTAATTTTTGGTTTCAGCCGTCTTATTTGTATGATGAAGGTAAACTTGTCAACCTCATAGGATTGTTCTGAAGATGAGGGGGGCTTGGAAAGTTTGGGAAAGTGCTTTGCACAGAGTCTGGGACCCAGAACTTGATACATTGTAGCCGTCATTGTATTTTGTCAGAATTTTGAACCCATGTTTTATGTTTATAAAAGGTTTTTGAATAAGTCACCTGAGAAAGTTACTATAAGCCTTCCTTTTACTTATTTTCTGAAGGTTTCATGATTATATATTTATTTTTTATTACAAAATTAATTTCTGCAAAGAGAAAAAGATATACCTTTTACCACTACAACTCTCCTCTTTTTTTTATCACTCTCCCTTTCTTTCTCCTTCTCTTTTGTTCTATAAAATGGAAATGATTTTGTGATATTACTGTACAACAGCAGTCACAAACTAGAATCTAATTTAATTACCTTTGCAGCATCTTTTATAAATCTAAGTCAGTCATGAATACAAGATTGAAGGAATTGTTTCTGGGCATGGTGGCTCAGCCTGTAGTCCTGGCACTTTGAGAGGCTGAGGTGGGAGGATTGCTTGAGGCCAGGAGTTCAAGACCAGCCTGGGCAACATAGAGAGACCTTGTCTCTAGAAAAGTTTAGAAGTTATTAAAAACAAACAAAAAAAGAAAATTTAAGGAATTTTATTAGTCTCCTAGGTAACAGTACAGACATTTTTCTTGAATTCATAATGCCTTGGTGGGCTTCTGATTAGATATGTAACGCAAATCACATGTATAACGCACAAGAACTAATTGTTGACATGATCAGTAAATACAGACTACGAAGGTCAACAATCTTATTGCCAATCTCATACTGGGTCTACCGCTAAAATCATAATGTGTAATGCAACCATCTGACTCTAACATAAAACAGTAAAATTCTATTTTCATTTGTTATTTTCTTTTGATTTTTAAAAGTATTAAACCAATATAAAAATGAAATTACACATGGTTAGCCTACCTTGTGCAAAAATGCAGTATTTTTGGCGGTGAGGCGGGAATAGAGAAATAGGTGTCCTGATTAGGAGGAAGATTAAAAGGAATTTTAGGCAATTCTTGAACCAAAGTCTATGCCATACTCCGCTAGGTTTCCCTAATGCCTTGGCTGTGCAAGCAGAATCCTAGCAGGGTCCCGCCACCACTAGGTTTGTTGTCTCAGGCTGAGAGGAGCCTCTAGGGTTTATTCTACCATGCTGTGCAAATATAATCATTTTTCATGTAGGTCACAATGTGAAAAAGGTGGAAAGCCCTGCTTACATAGCACTATTTTTTTCAGTGAATTTTATATCATTACAATTAAAGTGTCTTTGGGTACAAACTTGGATAATTCCACTATTTGAAGAACAGAAATGAAGAATTCCTAACCATTTCAAAAAATCATCCAATTTCAAGATGGTCTTTTCAGTTGTGAAGGAAAACAAAATTAGAGATTTTTGTTCAAATTATATGATAGAGAGATGACTCTGCAGTGCATTATAGTATCAAAGAACCTGGGATTTCTCAGCTTTGGAGGGCCATTATTATCATAACAGTTGGATGATTCATTTAGGTCAGAGAAACCCCATTTCAGGATATCCTTGAGAAATATAATTAATATAATCATATAACCCCAAATATGTCACACGATTCCATTCGTGTACTTGAGAACATTCTGTTTCCTTCTAGCTACAAATAATTTCTTCTACACCAAAAAATAAATTATATCCTTCTTTTTTGTCCTAGGTTTATGTGTTGCTAGGTTTCACTTGAACTTTATTTCAACCTTAAAAATAAATTGGGAAGAAAAAAATATGTTTAGGGTGGAGACTGAAATAAGTAATGTAGAATTTCAAATCAGGGTTAAAGGAAAAAAAAAAAAACTTAATGGTTTTGGGACAGGATGTGATATAAATAGAAAAACTATGGGAAGATTGCCCAGAAGCCAGAATTTGGGTTCAAATACTAAAATTTTAGAACTGGAAACAACCTTAAAGATTTTAAATACGGAAGCTAAGGGCCACAAAAGATTGTAGATTATAGTTCAAGAATAGAACAAAATTGTGTGTTTTAGCAATAATACCTTCAGCAGGCCAATTCTTCCAGCCTCAAGTCTGGATAGGTCCCTTCAATATTAATCCTGCTACTGAGATGAGATTTTAGAGACATCTGGAAATACTAGTGTTCCAATTTGGCATCAGAGGGCTAACTCCTCCCAAACATTTCCTTTTGTTGCAAATAACCACTGCCTCACCCACCCCATCTCCATCTCCTTCCCTGACCTGCTTTCCTCTTCTGAAAATACCTCTCTTGTATTTTTTTTAGTATACAGATTACTTTTATCCAAAAGATTGAAAGATTTTTTTTGAAATGAGATTTGGGGTTTCATCACTGCATTTTAGGAAATAACATAATACTGTGTGACTATTAGATGCTTATTAAATATTTGCTGGACAAACAAACAAAAAATGCCTTAGAGAAAAGACCTGAAATCAATCTAAAAGTAGAAAAAATAAAAACAAAACAAAAGAAAGCAACCAAATTAACCCATTTTCACTGTCACTGGGCCAGGAGAAAACTGCAGTTTCAAACACCTATAGATGGAGTCTCTGCCAGGACCCAGCAGGATTTGATCCTCAGCCTCGCAGAAGCATTGCTACTCTGAGGATACACGATGAGTTTCCAGAACCACTTGAGTAAGTGTATCCCAGTCACTGTCATTTTGTTCATGACAGCAGCTAGCAGACATTATATCTTGCTTTAATTCTCTTACTTTCTTCTTCATTTTATTTTCCTTCTTCTTAGGTATTTTGGCTTGTTCCTACCATAAAAATAGTTTAAAAAGGGTGCATTGACCATGCACATTTATCTCCTTCCTAAGAACACACTAAAATGTTGGCAAGGGAAAAACAAAATGCTGGAAGGACAAATAGGAGAGAGGAGAGCGGCTGGGAAATTTCAGTAAATATTTAGCAGAGGGAAAGCATGGAGCCGTGATAACTGAATTAAGGGACAGAAGAAACTGTTTAGGAGATGAGAGCTCATTGGTCCTGAAGAACTGTGATGGGGCCAAGGACCATTGAAAGTGGCCCCTGTCTCGTGCTTCTTTCCCCTTCCCTAGCTCTGTAGCTTAGTAGGTTGCTTACTATCTCTAGCTGCTTGCTCCCCGGCAGGAGATCCAACGCTTCTCTTCTGGAGCAATTGAATGCAGTGCATCCTTAGAGCACTGCATTGCTGTACTCTCCATGCAAAGGCAACCCACCCAGATCACTAGAACCAGGCTTAAAATCTCACACTTCCAAAGATGTCACAAAGGGTGATTCTCTGTTCTCAACAGTTTGAACAAAAAAAGTCCTGGAATTGAAACTTATTGGATTGACTTGGGTTACTTGTTATTTCTGAACCAATCACTGTGGCCAGGGGGAATGGATGCTTTGATTAACCAGACCTGGGCTATGGGGTAAGGCTAGTACCTCAAGAAAAATAACGTGAGATGTTATAAGAAAAAAAAGTGGATTCTGGGGAAGCAACGGCCTTATCCGCTACGACAACTGTCAGGATAAAGTGCCTTTGTTGAGTGGGGCTCTAATAGTAGCCGCTCATCTGGCTATAGGTGGCTTGATATGAGCCAGAACTAATCCCTGGGCCAACCAGCTGGTATCAGATTTGCACATGTTACAAAATATGGCAATATCTGCATAATTGACTATATCCTACTGCTTTCCTCAGAAGGAGACAGTGACTGAAAAATATTTTATATAGAAACTTTTCTGCTTTCAAATACTTCCAGAGAAGATTTCTCAAACTTCCTTAATAGCCTGTTCCAGCATGGCCACCACTGTCAGGAAATTTACTTCTGTGCTGATACTTTAATCTAATTCTTCTATTCTCTCTGCAGTGTCTTTGAAAGTAGCCAGACATAATTCTCCATATAATATGCATGCTTGAAGATAATTATAAAATTTTCTTCCAGGATGAATGACTTCTGTTTCTTTAGTCACAATATTTTATTTCTCAAACCTTTCATCATCTTTGTGTGTCTCCTCTAAACTGCCTGCAAATTTTCTGCATTTATGTCAAGTTCTGGAGTCCAATAACGAATATAATAATCTAGGGAAATCCCCACAACAAAGTAAAGGCAATTGCTTAGGGAAATAGAAAGAATATTTTATTTTTGCATAGCACTTCACAGTTTCAAAAGGACCCTCGTAGGCATCATTTTGTCATTTGAGGTAAGTGTTGCTTCATCCTCCTCCTAAACTCTGATGGTTGATGTGGGTCTGTATTGAGTCAGGCCCAGATTGGGAAAGCTTAGAGCTGCAGTTTGGGGTCAGTTTGAAGTCCAAGGTGGTTCTGAGGTTACATTGGAAGTTCATATTTCCTTACGCTTCCCTTGGACCAGTAACGATTTTGAAAATGGAGAAAATCACAGGGGCTTTACGTGGTCTGGGCTGGCACTGTCCTGTAGAACTCGCTGTGAAGATAAAGTGATCTATGTCTGCATTGTCCAGTATGGTAGCTCTTAGCCACACATGGGTTTTGAGTACTGGAAATTTGGCTAGTGCAAATGAAAAACAGAATTTTTAATTTTTATTTAACTTTGCATGTGGCTAGTGGCATAATCTTTGGACCATCCTTAAATCTGGGTCTCAACTGAATTGGTTTCTGAGACTGAAGCATTAGGCACTTTGGAAGAGTATCATATTTTAGAAAGAATTTGATGGTTGAGAAGCATCTTAATGGAATCCCAGTGTTTTCTCATCATGTTCTGTTTTACGTATTTCAGTGTTATTTGATTTAAAACATTTTTTCTTTAGGAATGCTGACACTATGTGACTATTTTTTTTTTTTCAGAAATAGATTAATAGGTATTTAGCTTTTTGCCTAGGACAGCAAATATGTTCTCAAGTAAATTTACATGGGCACAGCAACAAAACCATGGGGTACTGAGGTAGTGACTAAGCATGTTTTGGCAAAGAAGACAAGTCTTAAGGGAGGCTGAGTTCTAACTGTCCATCTGAGACCGAGACCAATATTGCTAAGCTGTAAAAGAGTGTAGCATTTCATCTATGCATGACACACTTATTGGCATAAAAAGGCTATGTTAAACTAAATTAAAGGATATACATAATATAAAAATTAACCAGCTCTATTTAACTTCTGCCACGTCTTTGGGCTGCAGTTTTTGCTGAGTTTAGTTTCTGAAGCATCTTGAGAGCCAGAGCAGTTATTAGATCAGAAGGAATGTGAATGAGGAATCACCCTTCTACTCTTACAGATATGCGCTCTCCAAACTGCAAATTTGTAGAGAGCTTTGTCCTTATGGGCCCTTTCCCCGCTTATGGGCTTTTGATAATCAAAAAGAAATATAGTCAAGTGCTGCATAATGACGTTTGGTCAACAACAGACCACGTATATGATGGTGGTCCCATAAAATTATAAAACCATATTTTTACTGGACCTTTTCTATGTTGACATACATAAATACTTACTACTGTGTTATAGTTGCTTATAGTATTCAGCACAGGTTTGTAGCCTAGGAGCAATAGGCTATATAATATAGGCTAGGTATGTAGCAGGCTGTACCATCTAGATTTGTGTAAGTATACTCTGTGGTTTTGTGTAAGTACACTTTTGTGGTTTCCACAACCACAAAATTGCTAATGATGCATTTCTCAGAATGTATCCCCATCCTTAAGCAGATGCATGATCGTATAGTGTTTTTTCCTCTTAAAAGTAAGGTAGCTGCATGGTTCATTTATATTAATAAATATCCTTGTTGACTTTATTATTGCTTTCTTCCTCTGACCTTTGCTTTCTTACAGTTCTGCTTTTTTCTTTGAAGTGATCTTAAATTTCCAACATTCCTCCCCCTCTTCAATTTCAGCTGGTGACTTTGCTTCTAATCGTAGTGAGAAAATAGGAGCTGTTAGGGAAGCACTTCTCATCTTTCTAACATCAAATTGACTAAACTTGCTTATGTTTATGCCCAGTGTCCTCTGCGGTCCCTTCCTCTGCAGTGGATGAATTATCTATGCTGCAATCCAAGGCCAAGCCCTCACGTATGCACTGAACTCATCTCTACTTGGCTGTGGAAGGGTTTTGCCTCTGAAATTACAATCTCTTCCTCATGACCCACCCTTGTCCCTCTTCAATTGGATTTTTCCTATTCCCCATTATATACTTGCTTTAATATCACTCGTATTCAAGCAATGGCAATCACAGTAAGCCTTCTTAATTCCAACATCTCCAGCTGCTAGATCATATCTCTGCTTCGTTTTACAGCAAAATTCCAGAAAAGAGTTCTCTATACTCAATGACTCCACCTTCTCACCTCCTATTCTTTCCTATGTGCATATATACATAATTTTTTTTGCTATAAAGACTATCATGAAAATTGATTAAATATACACAAGGTCTTTAGATACATATTTTTTAAATTGGAAATAATTTCAAACTTATGGAGAAGTTGCAAGAATGGTATGAAAACTCACACGTCTCTAATTATTAACATTTTACCACATTTGCCTTATCATTCACTCTCTATGATGCTAGTTTACTCTTAAATACTTCAGTGTCTTATTAGCAAGGATATTTTCTTGCCTAATCACAGTACAATGATGACAATCAGTATAACTATCAAAAACAATTAACAGTGACATAATACTATTATTTAATCTAAAACTTCATGTAATTTCATCAATTTTCATAATATTAATAATATCCTTTATAGTAGTGATCCCCAACCTTTTTGGCACCAGGTACTGATTTCATAGAAGACATTTTTTTCCACAGACTAGGGCTGGGGATGGTTTTGGGATGATTGAAGTGCATTACATTTATTGTGCACTTTATTTCTATTATTATTACATTATAATACATGATGAAATAATTATACAACTTACCCTAATGCAGAATCTAATGCCACCTCTGATCTGACAAGAGGTGGAGCTCAGGCGGTGATGCGAGCTGTGGGGAGCAGCTGTGAAAACAGAGGAAGCTTTGCTCACTGGGCCCGCTGCTCACTTCCTGCAGTGTGGCCCAGTTGCCAACACTAACGAGGCCCGGGGGTTGGAGACTGCAGCTTCATAGCAACCTACCACCCAAAACAACCACCCACATTTTTTTCTGGCCCAGGATTCAATCCAGAACACTGGTACACACACTTCTGTGTGATCTCCTTCTTTTGAGGTTAGACTGGACTAGTGACTTGTGTCTAATCAATAGATTGTGGCAAAGGCAATGCAATGTCTTTTCCATGATTAAGTTACATAAAATGCTGCTTTCTATTTCACTTGCAGACTGTTTCTCTTGATGGCTTTGATGGTAGGGATGGGTTCTCGCTCTTGCTCAGGCTAGTCTCTTACACCTGAGCTCAAGCGATCCTCCTGCCTCGGCCTCCCAGAGCGCTAGGATTACAGATGTGAGCCACCACGCCTGGCCAACACTCTTTTCTATTAATATATCCCAAGATCTTCATGAGTTTTTAGTAATGACCACTTATTGAAGTGGGAAAATCAGGGCATGAAGAGGCAAGAGAAAGAGAAGATGAGGCTAGAAAAAGTTGTTAGGGGACACTAACTTTGTGTAACCTCGAGATAGGCAAGTGCACTTAAACTACTAAAGAAAAATAAGGACCATGCTGGGCATCCGTTGAAGCACACAAAGATATTGCCTTCTGCTTGCAGAGCATTTCCTTTGCCTTGAAGCCAAAGTCAAAGACATCTCTTCTACTAGTTCAGATATTAAAAGTCCCCTAGATGAATGAGTCCTTAAGTTTTAGAGACAGACATTGAAATATTCATAAATTAAATGAAATGATGCTTGGAATTTACTTCAAAACAATTCAGTGGAGGAAATTGTGAGTGAGTGGGGCACCTAAGAAGCAAGGTTGGTTGTCAGTTGATGATCCTTATAGCTGGGAGATAGATACATGGGAGTTCATTGTATGGTTATGTCTACTTTTGTGTATTTTTGAAGTTTTGCCAAGTAAAAGTTTTTTAAAAATATCTCTACACCTAGAAAAAGTAGATAGAAACTCCTAAAGTCTTTTCTTGAGTATTCTCATTCAAATGAATTTTGGCTGGATTAGTTTTCTGCTTTATATGTATTATACCCATATTCAAGGAGACCCAGATCATGTTTCTCTTTGTTTTCATTTTCTTAAAGATTGACGGCTGCTTTTTGCAAAAGAAATTGATTAATAGTACACAAAGGGTTTTTGTTTTTCCTTTTACTTCTTTTTAATATTAATATTATGGAACCCTAGATGTTACTATTTTCTGTATAGCACTGCCATTCATAGGTAGAATATATAGGGGATTTCCACCAATTATTAAGAATAATTTCCACATTTTAAAAGAAGGCTTTACTCTCCCATTACAGTGTGCCACAGACACCAACCCAAAACTAACTTGGCAATAATTCCAGCTATTTCATCATAGTGTTCTGTGACACTCTCTGAAGTTTACAGACCAGAAAGTCAGGGTTTATTAATGATCCAAATGGGGGATTGTTTTTCCCTTTAAAGTGCTTGCCATATGAAATGAATGTAAAATAAGATGATGCAAAGTATTTGGTAATATATTTAAAATCTTTTTACATAGAAGAGAAGAGCACACAGATTTATTATAATGTATATTATTGAGATTATACCCAAATCTTAAAATTCTTTTGCCTAAAATTTGAAGTATGAATAAAATTTTCATTTAAAAAAAGTATGGTTTTTACTTTTTTGCATTTTTTCAAAAACCAAACAATACAAAACGAAGTCATTTAATGACTTTCTTCTTATTTCCTGATCAACTTATAATAAGAATTTTTTTAAATCGGAAATCTATATTAAATACAAAAGCAAATAATAAACATTCTACAAAAGCAGCTATGGCAAAAATGTGGCTGTCCAATGCATTAGAGAAAATTATGTCTGTCTGTCTGTCTGCATAAGGGCCAGATAGACCTTTCTGTTCCCTTAGCATGGATATGATAAAATATCCTCTTCTCTTTGTCCCACTTTGAGTCCCTTTCCACCAGTTTGTGTTCCTTCTTGCTGTAGTCTTTATTGAGGATTTTCAGGTGAGCACCTTTGATATTTATTTTTTTCTGTAATTTTTCCAATTTTAAGTATTTTCACACCTCCTCCACTGTTTCTGTGCCCATCACTACCCCTCCCCAACTATTAAGTAATTTGGTGTGTATTTCTCTATAACTTTCTTCATGCTCACGTAATCATGTGCAAATATGAATTCAATCTTTTTAATGACTGAATAAAATTCTACGGTATGGATGTAACGCAGTGCTTTGAATCATGACCCTAATGATGTACATTCTCTTTCCAAGTTTTAACACCACAAAGAAGTGCTCAACTGATATCCTCTTTTGATAGTGGATTTTTCACTATGTGTGTTTAATTTCAGTTTTTATTTTACACATTTGAAAGTTATGCTTTAGGAAAATAATGTAATACTATTATAAATTTGGGGGGTATTTTTTTTCTTTTATTATTATATAATTGCCTACTGGCACCTGTTGCAGTGTTTGAAAGTCTTCTGTCATCCTAATTAGTTCCTTTTTAAGTAATACGTCTTTTCTCTCTGTTAGATTTTAAGATTTCTTTTCAACCTTGATGCTTTGCAGTTACATTAGAAAATGTCTAAGAGTAGATTTATTTTTATTTGTACTTCTTTGATAATCAAAGAGTACTTTTAGTCTAACTCATGTTTTTTCTCAGTTTAGGAACATCCTCGTCATCTTTTCACATGTTTCTTTGCTACTTCCTTCTCTTTTTCCATAGCACTTATCACAAACATTTGAAAGCTTCTTAATTTTGAATCCATCTCTTTTATGTTTTTTATATCACTTTGTCTCTGTGTTATGAATTCCTCAATGCAATCTTCTAATTCGTTGAAATCTCTTCATCTTAGAGTCTTTCCCAACTATCAAGGTTTCCATTTCCATAATTCTATTGTTTTTGTTTCCAAGGTATCTAACTTATTTTTATAGCTATTCAGAATCATTTCATTTCTGCTTATTTTTGTTATGATTTCTTATATTATACATATTGCCTACATAAAAATAAATATTTTAAATTAATATATGATAAATAAAAGGTAAACTTTTACTTCTATCCCTGATATGTGGGTGCAATATTGCCTCAGAAAGCCTGCCATTTATCTAGAACTCACCTTCTAGCCCACCCATCCCGTTATAACACAGCATTAAAATCCTCAGAAATCTGGATCTCCTTAGAAATACAGCAATTTCTATTCCAGGTCTTTCTACTAGAGTCACTGTCTAGTCCACCACAGATCTAAAATTTTTATCAGGATTAAAAATTGGAATATATTACATCAATTAATCAAGCATTTTTAAATTCAGTTAAAGAAACTACAATATGTCTTAGAATGTTTTATGCTCATATGCTATATTTTTTTGTTGTTAAACTTATTCAAATGCATAATAAATCTCTGACTTTCAGTTATGTCTTCTTACAACATCACTTTATTTTTTAACCATTTTGATTTAATAATAGCCAATAACAGTTATACTCATTAAACACAAATATCCCTCACTTTATTACAACCAGATTAGGACTTGATTCCAAGTAAAAGTATTATTCTGCCTCCCAAGAAGTATTGCAGATTTTAAGTCTAACCTTGACTATGTTCAAGTAATAATGGCACAATTAAATAATAATAGTGTAGTGACTTTGCTTTCTCAAGTTGAGAGGAGGTAGCTTGAGAAACCCATGTTAACACAGGAGTCCCCAAGTATTATCTCACCATGGGTATGAAAAGACATAGAAGACATTGTTTTTTTCCCTTTTGGTTTTCCCTGCATATTACCTTTTCTCATGAGAGTGATGAGAAACCTAACACAGTTTGCAGAATCTACTTGTTTTGTCTGAAAAGCTGTTCAACTCTCCAGTGTCTTTGGAAGACATTACTTCGATTCTGAAGAGCAAAACAACTAGAATGGACTATTTCAGTGTTTGATCATTTCTCAGGTTACTAAACATCTGAGAAACTCAATTTCCTACTGTTTGCAATAGTTTATTGAAAGCTACTGCTTTCTGATACCTTTCCACAGTCATTGCTGTGATTCAAAGTTTATACATAAAAAAAGATAAAAACAGATGACAGAAGTTCATTTCTAACTTTTAGAGCTCATGGAGAAAGCCACTTTGAAAGCCTAAAACATGAATAAGCTTGTTAGTAAACGATAGTCAACAAAATGGAAGATTCTGTATAGAGTCATTCTCAATGTAATTCTCAATAATCCTTGTACAAATTATTCAACTTTATCATTGGCTCATTGATGGTTTAAGCAAAACCATATGAGCAAAGTGAAAATATCAGTAAAAAAATCCCTTAGATCATACAGAGAAGTTGGTTAATAATTTATTCAGATAATTATGTGCCTCAAAGCTCTGCGTTCCCTAGAAATTTTGTATTGAAGAACAGGAGAAAAATCAGAAGAGCTCTGTGCCAAGACTAGTTACTGATTTAGTCTCCTATTCTTTACAATATGTTCCTTAATTCATCAACTTCACTATCAATTTTCACAAGGGCATTAATGAATAATGATAGCAAATATATATTAATAACAAAATTAATACATTTATGTGATAGTGTTTTTCTTCTAGAAAAATGTTTATTTACAAAATAACATTGTACTGTAAAGGAACAGCCTTCCTTTTCCTTGGTGGAAAGCTGTCTATTATTAATACTATGTGTTTAAAATCACGTTTCCTAAAGTACAGTATATGTGTTACTGTCAGAGTGAGCCATGATTTTGATAGCTATTAAATGAACAGTTATTTAAGTGGTAATTAGATACAGGAAAATTTGTAAAGGTGCTATATGAATGACTAAGGTTTGAGAAACCCTGGTTTAAGTTATTTTTACATAATAAAAGATGATTTCCATGGAGGAAGGACAGAGCAAAATAGGACTTTAATTGAAAATTTAAAAAAGAGTAAGGTTGCCATTTGCCACAACATGGATAAAACTGGAGGACATCATGCTAAGAGAAATAAACTAGACAACAGAGAGACAAATACTGAATTATTTCACTTATATATAGATATATAAATATAATCTAAAAAAGTCAAACTCATACCAGCAGAGAGTATATGATAGTTGCCAAGGGTTGGGTATTGGAGGAAATGAGGAGATGTCGGTCAAAGTGTACAAAAGTTCAGTTATGTGGATGAGTAAGTTCTGGGAGTCTAATGTACAGCATGGTGACTATATTTAATAATATTGTATTGTACACTTGAAATTTGCTAAGAGAGTAGATCTTAGGTGTTCTCACCACACACTCAAAAAAATCATTAACTATGTGAGGTGATGGATATGTTAATTAGCTTGATTGCTGTAAACATTTCCCTGTACATATATCAAAACATCAGATGGTACACCTTAAATATATACAACTTTTATTTGCCAAAAAGAGTAACAAAAAGAGTGCAAAAAGAGTAACACTGCAAAGAATCAGAGGCAGCGGTGCATTTGGTATGCTGGGCAGGGCTGGCCAGACATGAGCAGGCTTCATTTACACAAAACTCACTTTTGAAGCTGCTGGCTGATGGCAGAACTAAGCCCCAAACTCATTTGGAACCAAGAGCAAGAAGCCCAGTTCACTTAAGAATTGAGCCAGTTTGAGCCTCAGCTTTCAATAAGAATAACAGGACAGAGAAAAATGTGTCTGGACAGAGAGTGAAGAGTCTCAGAACCAGAGGCATGGAGACCACCAAATAGGTCAACGAGGGGTCGGAAAGGTTGGTGCCATGGCTAGAAACAGGAAAGGAGCTTTTAGGAATCATTCAGGAAAGTACTTTCCTTCCCTAGGGATCTATAGACAATGTCAACACCCATGAGGACGGCTCACTGAAGGTGGGGGCTGCAGATGCCAGTCTTCACCCGCCCCCACCCTGCCACTGTCATTGTGTAGAGTTTCTCTGTTTTGTTATTATTGAAAGCTGAGGTTCAAACTGATGATAATATAAAGCAGACCAATTTTTACTTGCTTTCACTATTGTTACTAAATTCTCTACACCGTGTGGCCCCCTGGGTGGAGGGCTGTCATCAGCCCATTTGGTTACACTCCCGCAGAATATCTGGCATGACTGTGGAACAGCAGGTACAACAGCTCTAGGTCTGGGGACATTTGGTCTCAAGTCCAGAAGGCCAATTAAAAAGCAAAGGTCTCTTTGGAAGGGATGTAAATGGAGGTACAATCTGAGTAATTTGTGCTCCTGCTCAATCCAGGTAAACTAGAACACCTTGTTTCCAATAAGAGAAGCAGAGGGATTCCCAAGCAATAGCTGGTGAGGAGTATGAGGAGGGAAGAGCCAGAGAGAGAAATAACTAGGCACAATGAAAGAGGCAGGCAGCCAAATTCAAGGAAGAAATAGGAAATAATGGAGTATTGGTAAATCTCTCTTATGGTTTGCTGCATTTAGATTTAATGTGCATCTTTCTGTGCCCAATTTTGGAACCCAGAAGCGGAGGCTGCAGCATCCTACTTTATAGGCTAAGAGCCAGGGGCCTGGTGGTGGTTGGCACAAATCCTTTCCTTCACCTAGGTCTGTTTAGGCAGGCCTGGGTGATGCTAAGTAGGGATAGAGCCTGTCTTTAAAATTAAGAAATACTAAATTTTATTTTCCACTTTAGTCCAGGCGAATCTGTTGGAAATTACACTGAAGGAATTTTGTTGAAAAAAACCAAAGAGGCTGGGTCTGGTGGCTCATGCCTGTAATCCTAGCACTTTTGGAGGCTGAGGCAGGAGGATCGCTGGAGGCCAGGAATTGAAGACCAGCCTTGGCAATAGTAAGGCCCCATCTCTACAAAAACACTTAAAAAATTAGCTGGGCATGGTGGCAAGTGCCTGTAGTCCCATCTACTCTGAAGGCTAAGGCAGGAGAATGGCTTGAGCTATGATGATGCCACTGTACTCTAGCCTGAGTGACAGAGTGAGATCCTGTCTCAAAAAACAAAACAAAACAAAACACCCAAAGTGAGTTAAATACAGAAGGCCCAGTTGCTAGTATGAGAGAGCTTACTTGGAAGCTGCTTTGAGGAGAAGAGCCATGCATTCCTATAAAAATGTCCTTAGATGCCCTGGTAGTTAATGTGCTGACTGGACCATGGATCTGGACCAGCGAGGCAAAGCATGTGGTACTACCTCAGATTTTTAATGATATAAAATAGTGCTCTAGGTCAAAACTTTATAAAACAAAGCCAATAAGCTGTTCTACTCTCTACTAGTTATTTTGTGTAAAGGGTAGTGCATGTCAGCCTCACTTTTGCTTCCTTTAATTCTCTGGATTGCCTTAAAATATAACATTTGTGTTGTGGTTGAGGTAGGGAAGAAGCTTTGAATTGGCGGGGAAGCAAGGGAGAGAAGAGAATAACTATTGCAGCTTTTTCATTTACACAAATTTCCAGTGTTCACCTTGATTAACATCTTAAGTGGTTATCTGAGCAACCCATATATACTTCTACCTTTGTAAACATTCACTTCTTTTAGAGATAACATGCATTTTCCTCTGTTGGCAGCTGTCTGAGGTATTCATTTCCCCTCCGGTAAAGGTTTACAGTTTTCCCTGAAGCCCTGTTAACTGAAAAAGTGAAATGCTCTTCAAATTACAACTTACATCAACTTCATGATCCATTTGAAAGTAAAAACACACAAAAATCTTTTGTCATGCTTTCTTGAGAGATGGTAATCCTAAACTTGAGTGATGTTTTTCTCTTTTTATTTTAGAGCCGAGGAAGCTTAATCACTTTACAGGCAGCCTGCTCTTTCCCTTAATCCCGTAAGATTCCTTGGATTCTTAGCTGCTTTGACTTTTAATTCCTTTAATCTAGCGTTAGTGCTTCTTGATACCTATTCCTGTCTTCCACCTGATTGGGTGCCAGAACAACCAGAGACACAGAAAACTGGCACATCCCTCCTTCCATGTAATTAGGTCTAAGTAGGAGGAAGGCAGCCTCGTAACTTCCCCTTTCTTGAAAGGATGTGATTACACAATGTAAACCATCAGTCAATCAGAGTCAGGCTGTGCTGAAATAATATCAGTGTTTCCAGTTAATGCAGGGAAATGTCCATCAAGCCCCATATGCTTGAAACTTGGAGACTATATTTTTCAAGTCTCAGTCTTTTCGTGTAGAAACATCCTCATGTAAATTGTCATTAAAAGCTGCTGAAACTGTGAGACTTAAAGACGTCATGATCTTCACTTTGAGAGCTCTAAGCCAAAGTTTCAGGAATCAAATTGAAAATCCCCCTTGAGACATTCATCCCAGCACACTGGATTCTACTATGGAATACACTCCCTTTGGAGGTAGTAAGGCTCCTATTTCAGGAGTTACTGAAAAACAGTTTTGATATTGAAGACATAAAGTAAGGCCTGGGCTATTTTATTAGTTTCCCAGGGCTACTGTAACAAACTGGGTGGGTTAAAACAACAGAAATTTATTCTCCCAGTTCTGGAGGCCAGAAGTCTGCAATTAAGGTGTCAACAGGGCTGTTCTCCCTCTGCTACTCTGGATAGAATCATTCCTTCCTTCTTCCTACTTTCTGCTGGTAGTTGCCAATCCATGGCGTTCCTTGGCTTGCCGCTGCATCACTCCAATCTCTGCCTCTGTTATCACATGGCATTCTCCCTTAGTGTCTGTGTCTGTCTCTTCTCTTCTTATAAATACACCGGTCATATTTGACTAGGGCCCACCGTGTTTCAGTGTGACCTCATCTTAACTTGATTACCTCTGCAAAGACTCTATTTCACATTAAGGTCACATTTACAGATACTAGGGCTTAGGACTTCAACATAGCTTTTGGGGACACAAGTCAATCCATAACAGTTGTATGACGACTAATATCCCTGTGGTTACTAAGATTTCATAATTCTCATATTTGGGTAAAATGGTTTCACATACATTAAATGGTTGTTTGAGTATGATATTCCTAGTAGTTTCCTTAGGAGGAAGTATATTTAGAAGGTATTAAATAATAAGAGATATGTTTCCAGATCTTAGACTAAAGACAAATCCTTTAAAATTACTATGTTTGGTTTGCAGCAGTGAAACCATCTCTTTGGAGGTACTTTCTATATCATAGAAAGTAAATCAGGCTTCTCCCAAAGGGGCCTGTAGTATAAAATAATTTATTCATTCAAGAAACATTAATTGAGTGCATACTCTGTGTCAGGCACTGCACTAGATGGTAGTGATGCAAAGATGAATAGAATAAATTGTTTTCCCTTGATCTAGTTGAAGAAAAAGGATTGTGGGTAAAAAATTACTACACAGTGTGAGATATGTCAAAATAGAATGTTATACAAAGCGCTATGGGACCACAGGAACTAAATTTGTTAGTAAGAGGTGTCTTGAACATAGTATTTGAGCTGATATATATACATATGTGTGTGTGTGTGTGTGTGTGTGTGTATAATTTCATGTGGCAGACAAGGCAGAAACCGTGTGTGAGACAGAGAGAATTTCAGATACTAAGCACGGACCTATTAAAGGTCAGAGCAGAGATGAATGGTGAAAACAATCACATGGGCCTTATGCCTGTATAAATTATTTGGAAGTAATTTCACAGGCCATGGAAAGCCTTAAAAGTACTTGAAACCAAGGAAAGCCATCATTATATCTGTGTTTCAGCCAGGAAACCACAGAAGTGCAAGGATGAAGCAGAGTCTAGCATCATGGGGACCATTTAGGAGGTTCTAGAGGCTGTCCAAGCAAGACAGGTAGAAGGTCTGAATTGAAACAGTGGCAGCAGTTGCAGAGAATAACATAAGGCATCAATATACAGTTGGATGGTAGAAATGGAAGGACTTGGTGGCAACTTCGAAATGGAGAAAAAAGAAGGAGAGGATAAATGGCTTCTAGCATTCTAGATGTATACCTTAATCATCATAAAAGAGACAAAAAATCAACAAGGCCTTGAATTTTCATTATGGCAAGAAAATGAGTCCATTTAAAGATTATGCGGGGGGAAGACAATCAGAGGGGTCAAGGAGGGAGATCAAATATAAACTCCTGCTCAAGTGAAAACCAATAAAGACAATAATTAGAAATGTGTATCAAATTAGAGCCAAGTTATAGTATAATCCCTATTGAAGTAATTCTAGTTATGTATTAGTAAAGTTTCAAATTTTCTCTTTCTCTCTCTTTCTCTGCTTTTCACTTTCTCTTTTTCTCTCTTTCTCTGTCTCAATTGCAGGAAAAGTGTATTCTTCATACTACTTCAAATACATACCAACTGGATTTTTTTTCATTTTTTTTCATCGTTTATGTTTGGGGACTGGCAGCAATTATAACATCATGGTAAGTATTTGTGCATCCAAACAGATCCAAACATAGAAAAGGTACAGTGAAAATATGATATAAAAGATAAAAAAAAATGGTACACCTGGATAGCGCACTTAACCATGACTGGAGCTTGCAGGACTGGATTTTGTTCAGGTGAGTCACTGAGTGAGTGGAGAATGAATATGAAGGTCTCGAACGTCACTGCATGCTACTGTAGACTTTATAAACACTGTACACTTAGGCTATGCTATATATATATATATATATAATTTTTAATTTCTTCAATGATGAATTAACCTTAGCTTACTATAGCTTTTTTACTTTATAAACTTTTAAATTTTTAAAAACTTTTTTGACTATTTTGTAATAACTTAGCTCAAAGTACAAACACATCATACACCTACACAAAAATATTTTCTTTCTTTATATACTTGTTCTATAAGCTTTTTTCTATTTTATTTTATTTTTTTTACTTTTTAAACTTTTTTGTTAAATACTAAAACATACATTTTAGTATGTTTTTTAACTATTAACAAAATGCTATTATTATTTACTATTTAACAAAATACCTAGGCCTACACGGAGTCAGGATACTCAATATCACTGTCTTTCACCTCCATATCTTGTCCCACTGGAAGGTCTTCAGGGGTAATACCAGGCATAAAGGTGTCATCTCCTATGCTAACAGTGCTTTCTTCTGGAATGCCTCCTGAAGGACCTGCCTGAGGCTGTTTTACAATTAACATTTTTTTAATAAGTAGAATGAGTACATTCTAAAATAAAGATAAATAGTAGCATAGTAAATACCTAAACCAGTTAACATAGTTTTTTATCATCATTATCCAGTAGTATGTACTGTACATAATCGTTGTGCTATCCTTTTATATGACTGGCAGTGCAGTAGGTTTGTACGTGTATATAATAACCCTTGATATCTGATATATCTTTGATATATAAGTCTGTGGCATGCCTCTAACAGGAATCCTGTTAGATTCACTTAGCAAGAATTCCTCTATCCTAGATGCTCCTCTCAGTGATTTTCTATCCACTGACCCCCTCCCTCTGCTCACTGGCTATAAATCCCCAACTGTCTTCAGAGTTTAGTTCTTTTTTTTCTCTCTCTCTCCCCTACTGAAGTAGAGTTGACCACTATTGCAATAGAATCCTCCTTACCATTTTAACAAGTATCAGAATAATTTTTCATTAACACCAAGACTACCAAGATATCCATGAAATCTTTTGAGGACATTGGACTTCTCACAAGTTGTGGAATAGGGAATGGATAAATCTCCCCTAGTAGAAATCCTGTATATATAAATTTTAATTTCAACTGGTGGAATACAAGTGGAAGAATTATAAAAAATAAATCTTTTTTTTTTGGTCTTAAAAGAAGAAAAAATGGTTATTGGTTAGAAATGGATTTTAGAGATAGCCTGGCATAATTCACTCATCTTAAGTTAATTGAGGCCCAGAAAACAAGTTGACTGGCAAACAGCAGAGTCACAGAGGGAGCAAAATCTGGCCTCAAATCCATTTACCTTTCCATCACACTCACTACCTTCCTATTAATTATCCTAGAAAAATTTCTCGTGAATTATTCTTGCACTAATGAACTAGATTGAGTTCTTTAACAATAGGGCCTGATTTACACTTGTTTAAACGAACCACAATACCTAGCACTGTGCTGAGCTCACAAAGAACCCTAGCAAACAATCATTAAATTGATTTTCAATCCTGCCGGCTACCTGCACTAACTCTGATAGATACAGAATAAATGGTAAACGGACTGCAGAGGATATTGGTAAATTATTGTTTCCTGTTCCGGACAATGTCACTCAACCTGCTAAGACGAAAGAAAATCAGAATGCTTGAGGGGACAAATGATGGATTTTCGTACCACTTTTGTCATTTGGGCATAGGAAATCAAAGCAAAAAAGAAACTGAAACTTGTAGATTGCTAATGTAGAGCTGTTAGGCTCATATGTTTCACTTCTAAGGAAACTTCCTAGACTTCTAAGGAAACTACCACATTAGTTCTTGCAGAAGGGTCAGTGGCATTTTGTGGGAAGACCATCTGACTGTCTTTCCTTTTTCTAGTTAACTGATTGAACCAAAAGCGAAGGGAACCAAACCGTAGTCTGGCAAAAGCCCTATGTTGCCTGTCATTTAGGTCAATAACTGAAAAGATAAGCTGGGTAAATCAGATAATTGCTTCTGGTAAATCTGAACTAAAAAATAAATGAAGTCAACTGCCCATCAGTAGCAGAGGCAGAAGCACAAGGGTGCATTGAAAGATATTACGTGATATTATAATCGTAGGTGGTAAGTCAAAAACGCATGCAAATAGATATTATAAAGAACAGAAATCATAAATAAGCAGAGGAAGAAGGCTGGGAAGGAGAGGAGACTGAGGCAGGAGTTTAGAGAGGAGCAGAGGTGGCTTCGCAGAGCAGAGCCCACGCACCATGTAAGAGAAAGCAGGCAAAACCCGTTTCTCAACCTGTCTTCATTCCCGATGACTCCTCAGTGCACTTTCTATTCATAGGTACCTTTACAATAACTCCTTTTCTTGAACTAGCTTGAATCAGACTCTCCCTTTTTTTTTTTTTCTGCAAAAACCAAACCTAGTTGAGACTAGCACTAAGGAATGAACTCCACAAGGCCTTTTAAGACATTGTCTCTTTTAACCCTCTCAACAAACTTGCTGGTTATAATTACCATCAACTTGGAATATGGAAATAAAGCAAGAAATTTGTTCAGATTTACATAGCTACTGAGTGTCAGAGGTGAAAATTAAACCCAGGACTGTCTGGCTCCAAAGTGCCAAAACTCTTTTTTTTACTATATTACCTTGTTTTTAAAAAATAGTTATGCCAGTTGTGGTGGCTCATGCCTGTAATCCCAGCACTTTGGTGTTTGAGACCAGCCTGGCCAACATAGTGAGACCCCATCTCTACAAAAAAATAAAAAAAATTGTCCCTAGCTACTCAGGAGGCTGAGGTGGGAGGATTGCTTGAGCTCAGGAGTTTGAGGTTATAGTGAGCTATGATTGTATTACTGCACTCTAGCCTGGGTGGCAGAGCAAGACTCTGTCTCAAAAAAAGAAAAAAAGAGATACAAAACAAAACCAAAATTTTTAAAACTCTCTTTGCTCAAAGTTGGTAAATAACATTGTGTTCCACATATGCCAAGGTAGTGCATCTAGGTAAAGTTTTAATTGTGGATGGGGGAATCTAGTTTAAAAAAAAAAAAGTGTCCTTAGACAATGTCTTTAATATTGGTTTAAAAAGTAAAATACTTCAATAAAAAATGCATTTAACTGACTCATGCATGTTTTCTGAAATGTGGTTTTGACTTTTAATGTGAGTACATAATTTTAATGATGGATATGACATAGAAAACAATTTGTAAAAAACTTTGAAGGAGAGCATAACTGATCATAGTCCATTATTTGAAAGTTGATAAAACCTATCAATTTTGGCAGAATGTGTCAACCTCATGCCTTAGAAGGACAACGAGTCACATGAGTTGATTAATTTGTAAGAGAATGTGGGCTTTGAAGGCCATTCCAGCATGGACCCTGACTCCACTATTTTCTAGCTTTTATGACACCAAGAAAGTTCCTTGAACTCCAATTTGGTTTCCTTGTCTATAAAAATAGTCACGGCAATACAGCAAAATCTATCTCAAAGGATTTTCAAGAGAGCTACATTAGACAGGAACTGTTCAGCGACGCACACGCAATCAACACTTAGCAAGTACTCATTTCTTTATTATTTCCTTTAAAGATATAACCTGAACTAGGAAATTTAGACACACCAGAACTTTCCAATATGACACACTGTAATTATTGCCTATAAAAGTAAACTCTAATGCTTCAAAGGTCAAAGAAACCTTTTATGGTGGTTTTATTATGCAGTAGAGAATGATTTCATAGCCACAACCCCGATAGAAGTATGCTATTTCCAAATAATGTAGAATTCAAGCCAGTAAAGAAAGGTCAGGGTCAAGTAAATAGTTTTTAGCTGATTTCCTGTCTGCTACTATTCCTTATTGATTCTCCCCTCTAAACCTTTTCTAAAATGGTAGAAAAGGAAGAAGAAAGGTTAAATACACAAGGAAAAAAAAGAGGTGCCAATAGAAGAAGAGAAAACAGTGGACAGGAGGTGTTAACACACTTTTGGAAGACAGAAACAACAGAGAGGAATGACTACCGATAGAGAAGATAAAAGAAAGCTGCCCCTTACAGGCCATGCAGGAAGAATGCCAACAGGAAGCAAGTCCCAGACAATCCCTGAACCTGGGACACCAGTTATTGCCGAGGCACTGTGAAGAGGAGAAGTTGAAAGCAGAGGGACTGGCTTTCCAGTGAAAAGAAAAATTCACTTTTCCTGCCTCCCTTCTTAAAATGCTACTGAAAGATGTGTCTGCAGACGGAGCTGGGAGTTCCCCAGGGCTCCACCCGCACCTCACAGGGTCAAGCAACTGTCCTTACCTCTGTCCTCTGTCCCCGAAGGAGAAGGACGCTGGTTTATTCTCTGAAGAAACTGGAACTGAAAAGCTACTTAGGCAAACAGAGAACCCTAAGAACAGGGAAATAAAGTGAGAGTCAGCAAATGGAATTCAAAGCCCCTCCTCCTCTTCTCCCAAAACTCCACGAGCCAGGCATAAACCTCCCAGGCAGGAGATGAGAGGAATGACATCCTCAGGGAAAATGCCTTCAGTTACAGACATTGTGGGTGATCCAGTGAGAAATCCCACCCGTTGCTGACTGTCCTTTAGAGAAGATCACTAACAAGCTTTGCCCAGGCACACAGAACTTTCAGTCAAGATTTTAAGTGCCTTAAATGTAATAAGAATTAGATATTTAAGAGAAGCCCCTAGTATAAACAGACCCAAAAGCAGAAAACAAGGGGGAAAAAAAATGCAACATAGAGAAAGCAGAGGAGGATGTAGAAGACAACTTCTAAAAACACTATAGCTTATGGCCTCAGAGATGTATTATAAGACATGATATTGCATCATGGAACAAGAATAAGAAGACTTAAAAAAGAAAAATCAGAGAACTTAAAGGGTCATTGGAAATTAAAATTAAGGTAACAGAGTAAAATATTTCAACTGAGATTTTAAGGTGAAGGGTAAATTTTAGGAAATTACATAAGAATTAGAAGAAAATAAATGAATGAAAGAAAATATAAGAAAATGAGGGAAACAATGAAGAAGATGCAATACCTGACTAACAGAAGTCAAAGGAATGAAAGCGCCCTTTATGCAATTAATAAAAGGATGTACACCGGGAACTGTGGTAGGGGCCTGAACTCTGTAAAGAAATAGGCATAGATAATATGTTCCCTAGCTTGCTTTACTGCAATTGTGTACTACTCAGGAGTCACATAGCTGATGGTCATAAAGGTTCTTAGCTTTCCCCATTGCTCCTACAGACAGCACCACCCTTGTGAAACCTAAGGTGGGTCTTTGAGATATCTTCCAGACCACTCATTCTGGTGGACCAACTGACCCAACCAGACCAGTAGCCCATACCAAGGAACTAACTCAACTGGTCTTGAGACCAGGGAACTGATTCAGCACAAGACAATTTCTGCTTCCTCACCCTATGAGTTCATCTCCAGCCCTTTGCCCCAGCAGACCCAATTCCCTAGCCCTTTGCCCCCCAAACTATCTTTAAAGATCCTGGCCCAAAAATTCTCTGAGAGACGGATTTGAGGACTTCTTCCCATCTCCTCACATGGTGCCCTGCGATATTAAACCAACTTTCTCTGCTGTCTCAGTGTATTGGCTTCCTCTTGAGCAGTGGGCAATGAAACTGGCTGGGTGGTAACAGGAAGCGAGAAGAGAGAAAATGTTGATGAGCAAAATATCAATAAGAAAGTTTCCCAGAACAATACAATACATGCCTTTTCATAGTGAAAGTGGCCATTGAAAGCCCCGCATGATAAATTGGAAAAGAATCACAACAAAGAAAATGATTACAAAATTTCGGCACACTTGGGCCGCACTGTCTCCAAAGTCTCAGGGGAAAATCCTTCCTGGTGTCTTCCAGCTGCTGATAGGTTGTTCAGCTATTCCTTGGTTTGCAGCAGCATAAAGCATAACTCCAATCTCTCTCTGTCTTCTCATGGCCTTCCCTGTGTCTCCGTGTGTCCTTTTTTGTCTCTTATAAGAATGTTTTCATTGGATTTAGGGCCTGCTCTAATCCAATAGGATCTCATCTCAATCTTTACCTTAATTATGTCTGCAAAGGCTGTATTTCCAAATAAGGTCACTTTCTGAGGTTCCAGTTGGCCATGAATTTTGCAGGGACATTATCCACCCCATTATATGCGGCTAAAACTTTGCGGATGCTATTAAATTAAGGATCATGTGGTTGGGAGATTAATTTTCATTATCCAGGTGGGCCTTCAATGACATCACAAGTGTTCTTAGAAGAGAGAGGTAGAGTCAGGTTACATACACAGACAAGGAGAAGGCGATGTGCCCTCGGAGGCTGAGGCTAGAGTGATGTAGCCACACAAGCCAAAGAATGTCGGCAGTCACCAGTAGCTGGAAGAGGCGAGGCAGGGATTCTCCCCAGAGCCTTCTGAGCGAGTGCACACGTGCTGACACCTTGATTTTGGTCCAGTGAAACTGATTTTGGACTTCTGGCCTCCAAAACTGTGAGGGAATAAATTTCTGTTGTTTTAAACCACACCATTTGTGGTAATTTATGATAGGAAACTAATACATCAGGTAACTATTAAGGAAGTGCTCTCTTTCTCTCTCTCTGTCTCTCATGTGTTCCCCATCTTTTCAACACACATATACATACAAGTAAGTACAAATATGTACATAAACATTAATTCTCCACTAAAGAGCAAACATTCTCACAAATGGGCCAGCCTACACCTATAAGATAGGAGAAAAAAAGAGAAAGAAACATTTTCTTGACCAGTATGTGTATCTTAACACGCTACTAATAAATAGTGAAGTCAATTCTTTGACTTATTACACACCACAGTGCTAACTCCATTAATTCAGTCTTTCTCTTCCTTAACAAATTGTGCAATCTTATACCTACAGAATAACAAAGAGGTCTGTTTCTGAACAAGAAGAGGTCATAAAAAAGAATTCTTAAAGGCTGCTTTAAAAAAATTTAAAGAACATTTAAAATTACTTACTTTTAAAATTATTTTAAACTTACAGAAAAATTGCAAAAATAGTATAGCATTCTTATATACCTATACTAGTCAAGGTTCTCCACAGAAAGGGAAGCAATAGGAGATTTATTTATTTATTTATTTATTTATTTATTTATTATGGGACAATTCCCATAATGAGATTATAGTAATCTCTCATGACATTATGGAGGCCAAGAAGTCCCATGATCTGCCATCAGCAAGCTGGAGAAGCAGGTGGAATTCAGTCTGAGTCCAAAGGCCTGAAGGGCCTCTTATTTCCTACTGGCTGGTGTCAAGGAAGTTGAAAAGGAAAGCTCCCTTCTCTCGAGGCACCTGTGTGCAAGCCTGATCTAGGCAGTTTCAACAACCTTTGATCTTGCTTTTCTGGGAGAGGAAAAGTAATTTATTTCTTTTACAACATATTGCTTCAGAGTTTTTAAAGGACTGATAAAGCAGACTGTAGTGGGGAGCATGGCAGGTGTGGGCTTGGTGGTTCCCGTGTGTTAAGATAGCCACTCACCTCTGAGTGTACCTACCACTCCTCTTTTCCTTCAAAAAAGCCAACAACAGCTGGGTGTGGTCGCTCGTATCTGTAATCCCAGTGCTTTGGGAGGCCAAGGTGGGAGGATCATTTGAGCTCAGGAGCTGGAGGCTCCAGTCTGCCTCTGAAAAAAAAAAAAAAGAAGGCCAATAATACTCTAAACTTTCTGTCTCCTTCAGAGGGCATGAAACTGTCACAGATCACAGGTGCTGGAAGACAATAAAACTTTTGGAAAGCCTAGAAGTTGGGACCACCTGGCCAAAATAAAGACATCAATGTCATTAGTTTGGCAAGTATGTTAATTAAATATACAAACTGTATGGAGAAAAGGAAGAAACCTTGGATTACTAAGCTTGAGATTTCAAAGTTATAAACTAATAGGAAACTCAACAATACTACTTACAAAAATAGCATTATATGATGACTATATCATCTTAATTGATTGAAATGTACCGAAAGGCTCTTAGAGTTCTTGTCACAAGTTTGTTTGCAGACAGATTACCACTGCAAATTACCATAGATATGGCAACTCATACAATTGCCAGTCTGTGAAAATGATGATTTTCTTGTATATTTTAGCCATGAAACACATGTTTGTGTATTTTAATAGAATTTTCTTAATATTATGCCTTGAGATTTTAAAAAATTCCATTAATATGGCAAGTCTATTGCTAATCATTGTTTCACTATTTCAAACAGTATTTTGTGAATACAATTTTAGGATCTCAATACAATATGGGCAGGATTCTAATGTCCTTCTGGTAGGACCAGGTACATAATTTATGGATCCCAGTGCAAAATGAAAATGCGAGTCCCTTTTCAAAAAGTTAAGAATTTCTAGACAGGGATGGCAGAATATTAAGCCAAGTTAAGCCACTTTTTCTAAATATGGGGCCCTGTATGACTGCACAGATTACACACCCATGAAGCTACAATAAACACGGCATAGATTGTATATCTATACCTCTGCCTACTGTAGAAAATCTCTCAAAAGAGTAGGTTGGTTCTATTGGAGAATTCGTCATTAAATGGGTTCCCTGCTACCCAGCATGTGCCTGTGTTGATTGGTTAAAATCACTTTCAAACTCTTCAAACCTCCTTTACTTTCCTCAAACTTTTTTTCTGTTCCCCACCCAACATATCTGCCTCGCTGAGAAAATTAAAGCCATACAACTAGAACTACCTTAATTTCTTCCTAACAAACATGCAAATGTACCTACACCCACACCCATCTTCATCTTCCTCCCTTCTTGCCACTTAAGGCTAGTTCCTCCTCCCTTAAATTGTGGGTCCTGTGTCCATTCACCTCCTCAAAACTTGTCAATGTTAATTAATCTCTCTTTACCTTTCTTTTTCAACTTAATCCTTCTCATGACTTATATGCAAGTTCAAATCTCTCCCCTTTTGTCAAACAAGCACACACATGCAGATAAGTCTCCCCTAAATCCACACCTTAAATTCACCTCGAGCCTTATCTCATTCCTCCCCTTCATAGCTAAGCTTGTAAATTTTCTATACTTGCTGTCATTTTCTCATGTCAGTTCCAATCTGGCTTTTGTGTCCTCATTTTACAAACCCAGATCTCCCTAAAATTCTCAGTTTCTTCCATGCCGCTGGATTCTTCAGACATTTCTTCATCCTCACTGTACATGGGAATCGCAAGAGCCTTCAAACCAGCTAATCAGACTTCATTCTTCTTCAGTATCATGCTTTCCCTTGGCTTTGGTACCTAGACAGTCTCATGGTTTTTCTTCACATTCCTCTAGCTGCTTCCATTATATGGGGGCACCATCAAGACTTAGTCCTAGGCCCTTCCTTCTCTTACTCTGTATTCTCTCCCTAAGGGAGCTCATCTCAGCTCCAATTACCACATGTGTAGCAGTGATTCCCAAATTTATATATCTGGCCTGTACATTTCCTCTGATGTGTAGATTGACAGTCTTAACTACCTACTTGACATTTCCTATTGGAATTAAATTCCCTTAAAATTCATGTGTCTTTGATAGAAGTCATGATTTCCCCTCCTACCTAATCACTCCTAACCCTGGTCTGTTTCTAGTGTTTTCTATCTCAGTGAATGGCATTGCCATCCAATTAGTTGAACAAGCCTTTGCAACCCCCTCCATCACCTTTTGATATGATATTCAAATTATCCACCTATCCTGGATGACTTCACAATACCTCCTAAATATTGCTTGAGTCTCTCAATTTTCTTCCATTTCTATTAAAATCAGCCCAGTGTTTTCTCCTTTTCGGTCTGCCTGCCTACCTGTCCAACCTCATCTCATACTTTGGGTTCCTCCTCATGCTGGAGACTCCTGTCCTGACAGTTACCCTCACTATGATCCTCTTTCTGTTTGGAATGGTTTTGCCTCCTTTCTTCTCTAGTTAACTCCTACTCATCCTTTGAATCTCAGTTCCATTGGCACATCCTCAGGGGGAATTGTATCATTCATGGTATGTATGCATAAGCAACAGAAGCTTTTTCTGACCTCAGCAGAAAAAAGCGTGTATTAAAATGGTATTCGTGACTCACAGACGGAATGGTTATGTAGTCTGGAGAATCAAGCCTTAGCACTTAGGAATAACATGCTGACCACTCTCAGAAACTGGTCTGGGAGTGAAACTGCTGCCATCATCATTAAGCATTACATTGCAGAGTTTGTACCACTGCCATTTCTGCATCATGACAATGGTGGGGGGTGGGGGAGGGAGGGAGAGAGAGAGAGAGAAAAGGACACTCACAGGTGGCATCCTAGCCGCAAGGGAAGCTGGGAAAGCAAGTATTTGACATTTTCAGTTTCTTAGTGGGAGGCATTTTATGACTCCCACCAAGGCTTATAATTTAGAAAATTCCCTAAATATTTGAAAGGAGCTCAGATGTTAGATAGTGAAAAAGAATTACAAAAATCTCTATAACACATTTCCCTGATCTCCTTGGTAAGTTAAATTCCATTACTAACTCTCATTGCAACATGTACTACTTCTTAATAGCCCTTGTAACAGTTGGAATTTTACATTTATACATGTGGTTGCAATTTGCCATGTGCTTACTATCGGTTTCCTCTAATATCCTGCCAACTCCCTGAGAGAGGGATTGTGCCTATTTCTGCTCACCTGTGTACTCCCAACACTAATACATTATAGGTGCTCAAAAACTATTTCTTGAAAAAATAATATTTAACCTATAACAATTTATTTCTACCCAAACTGATTAAATAAGCATAACACTTTCTCTTATTTGGTGGATATGTGTTACATGCCTCTCCTTCACCCTTTAAAACCCAGATGGGGAAAGCACCCTACTGCTGTCCTATTGTGAAAGGAACAGAAGTTATTTATTTCGTAGACACTCCTTCACAGGAATAACCATTTGGATGAATTTTAAAATGTCTTTCACACTGAGCCAGGACATAACAATGGTCTCTTCAATCCCTAAAATAAATATGGTAGTAACTCAAGCATTAAGAGATTTTTATACAAAACTACATTGTCCTCCGTGTACATTCCTCTTTCATTTTGAGCATTTTTTGGCTTCTTTCATTTTGCCCTGAAGAGGTACCTGCTACACTTCCTCTTAATTCTGTCAGAGGTAGCAGAAGAGGAAAGCCCAGCCAAAAGGGCCTGGTGACATTAAGTCAGTACCCGAAAAGAAATGTCCATATCAGGAGAGCTTTCAGTTGTTGTTATTTTTTAATGGCCATATACTGTTCAGACTCTGGGTGCTGTTTCCATATTTGTGCTTAAGCTTAAATGTAACTAATCCTAGAGAGAAACAAAATCCTATAGGGTAAAAATCCTGGACATTAGTTTCATATAAACCTTTCTGTGGAAATATGCCGTGTATTACTTTTGTAGGGCTGCCATAATAAGTGCCACTAGCTAAGTGGCTTACACAACAGGTATTTATTGTCTCACAGTTCTGGAGGATAGAAGTCTGAGATCAAGGTGTCAGCAGGATTGGTTCCTTCTGAAGGCTGTGCTTCTCTCTTAGCTTCTGATAGCCTCGGGCATTCTTTGCTTGTCGATAGCATTCTCCTTGTGTCTGCACACAATCTTTTCCCTGTAAATGTCTGTCTCTGTGTCCAAATATCCCCTTTTCATAAGGACTCCAGTCATATTTGATTGAGGTCTACCCTAAGGACCTCATTTTAAGTTGATTACCTATGTAAAGACCCTATCTCCAAATAAGGCTATCTCCTAAAATTTGGGGAGGAAGGACTTCAATGTGTCTTTTTGGGGAGGACATAATTCAATCCATAACATACCCTAATCTGGGAAACCCCAGATGCACACAGACTTCCTGCAATGCAGGCTGCAGAACTGGACCATTTGTGCAAGCAAAGGCATTGGACGGTGGCTGACAGGCTACAAAAGAGCACTACAGGCAGGATAAGCTCAGCTATCAACAGCGACAGTCCAAATAAAGGGAGTATTATACCCAGAGAAAGAGCTGAGCTTTGGGCTTCTCGATTTTGCTCATGCACTCAGAAACCCGCAGCAAAAAGTGTCGATTTTTAGAAACAATTGACAAGCATTGCTCTAATTTGGTAAAATTTTCAAGATCAAATGAATCATTAGTTAAGGAATTAAACATTATGGAAGTAGTTAAATAAAATTGATTATAATTAGCTATTTTCTTACAGAGAAGATAAAAAAATGGAATTGTATCTCTGGTTCATTTTGGGAAATTCACATGAAATTGTCTGGACTGGTTGACATCTTACACATTGTACACTCTTACGGTTCCATGTACCTTTACTACTTAGGCCCTGTCAAGGATGAAATTCTACATCAGCTTGTGTGATTCCTGGATTAATGTTTGTCTGCCTCTCTAGAATGTTACCTCCCTATGGGCAAGGAATGCATTTTTGTTTTTTGTTTTGTTAAGTTTTTAGTTCTCAGTAGTGACCACAGGTGTTGCCACACAGTATGGCCCCAATAAATATTTGTTTGTTACAAATAAATGAGGTAGCATTTGAATGAATTAATTTCTTATTCAGTCAAATGCTGTATTATTCAATTATTCAATCATGTATAGATAATAATATTTACTGTTCTACCAGTATAGCTAAAGAAGTGCTAGAGAGGTTATGATGAAAAGGAAGTAATATTTGCTGTCAAAGAACTTATGATTATAAGGAGAATCAACATATATTAAAAAAAGTGATTACAAATGCAATATGCAATGGGTAAATGTAAGAACACTGAGAATGGAGTAAAAGCACTATGGACATACAGAAGGTGGGAGAGGCTATCATAGTCTGAGAGCAGGGAAAAAATTTATGAAAAAATCAGCATTTGAGGTAGGCAATGGATGGGTAGGATTTTGACAAATAAAAGTGGGAGCAAAGGGAAAATGGTGAGAGAAGGGACCAAAAGTGATGCTTTTATAACAGCAAGCAGTTATACAGGCAGAAAAACAAAACAAAAACTAAAATAGGGAGCTGTTGACAATAAAAATGAAAATTAGACTGGGACCCTCATTTGCCAGATTAAAGAATTTAGATAACTTTTGTGATGGGGAGACAGTAAAGATTTTTAAACAGGGCAGTGAGTGTTTCCTGGGGAAGACAATTGGGTAGCAATGGGTAGTGCGGCTTTGAGTGGAAGTGAGATGAGGAAGATTATTTAGGAAGCTGCTATACTAGTCCAGGCCAGTGAAGGTAAACAGGTGTAGATCCAGGTTTTTCAGGACCCTGAAGCTTATACAATTTGGACACTGTAAGAGAAGAAATATAAAATCAAGTATCAAACTAAATATTTATTTAAAGGAAAAAATTATAAAAACTATGAATTTCATCTGGATGCAATGGCTTGCATCTGTAATCCTAGTACTTTGGGAGGCCAAGGCTGGAGGTTCACTTGAGGTCAGGAGTTCAAGACCAGCCTGAGCAAGAGTGAGATCCCGTCTCTACAAAAAATAGAAAAATTGTTAATAGCTGGGCATGGTGGCATACAGCTGTAGTCCCAGCATCTCAGGAGGTTGAGGCAGGAGAATAGCTTTAGATGAGGAATTTGAGGTTGCAGGGAGCTCTGATTACACTACTATAGCATCCTAGGCCAGGTGACAGAATGGGACCCTGTCTCAAAAAAAAAAAAAAAATTATGCATTTAAAAGCCAACAAATGCCATAAATATAAAAAATCCATAAAAATATCAGAATATTTTTTTTAACAATCTGGCACATATTCCTAACATTTTATTTTCTTACCTTTTTAAACTACATACTCATTTAATTGCCTCTTAACATGACATGTAACATAATTTTCTGTAAAGAGAACAGAAAGATGATTTAGTTTTTTCCTGTGATATGATTAGCCATAGTTTAAAAAATTATTGATAGTTTTGTAAAATTTCTTTCAATTTTATAACTTGATACTGGTAATTTCATGCTACAATAGCTTCTGATACACTGGAATACATAAAACATACAACTTTGCCCAGACACGTACTTGCTATTGCTTTATACCCAGAATGTCTAATAATTCTGTATCACAAATTAGCCATCAGAAAAGAAAAAAAAATAAATGGCATATTTATAATTGTACATGCTGCATTATTGAATATATTAAGTTCTGTCAAAAACTGAATCTTCTGCTTCTAACTATATACATCTAATGATTGAACAAATTTTCCCCAGACAAGCTTCTCTCTCCATACCCTTCAAATATTGTGTCTAATTCTGCCAGTACGGGAAGCCCAAGCACATTTTCATATAAAGATATGACCTTTGCTTTGTGTCACGAGGCTGGTTGACTCAGCATAGTAGGCAATTGGTGTATTTCTGGAAACCATTCCTACACCAGAGTAACTAGAAATAAATTAGTTACACAAGGAAGTGACTATAAACCACTTAGCACACTGCACTAAACTCATGCTAAATGTATTTCCAACTCAAATTCTCCTTATAATATTACAAAGTTCCTGCTATCATTCCAATGTCACCAGACAAGGGAGGGTAGGGTGCTCCTGGGGATGTAGGCTGTAAGGAAGTATGAAGTGGAAAGAGATAGTGTTCTTAACCATTTGCAGTTAAAGTATCTTATTTTTGTAAAATTTATTAAAATATATGACCCAGTGAACATACTGCTAGGGCCCTGTGGCAGGCAGATTCTAAAGATGGCCGGAAAGATCCCTGCTTCCTGGTACTTATTTTAACCCTGTGTAATCCCTTCCCCTTGAGAGAGTGACTTGCTCTAACCAACAGAATGTGACAAAAGTGATGGGGTTAAGTTATGTAAGATAGTCATTACTGTCTTGCTAGCTGACTCTCCTTCTTCCTGGTTTTGATAAAGCAAGTTGCCATGTTATGGAAGCCCCTGTGGCAAGGTATTGAGGGTGCCTTCTGGCTGGTGGCCAGTTTGAAACTGAAACAAGAAGTTGTCAGTCCAACAATGCTGGAGCAACTAAAAGTCTGCAAACCACCACATGAGTTTGTAAGTCAACCCTTCCTCAATCAGGCCTTCAGATGAGACCCCGGCTCTGGCCATCTCCTTGACTGAAGCCGTATGAGAAAACCTGAACCAGGGGGCCCAGCTTACCCATGCTTTGATTCCTGAACCAAGAAAACTGTGAGGTAAAATGTATATTATTTAAGCCACTAAATTTTGAAGTAATTTATTACATAGCAATAGACAAACTAATACAGGTCTCTTCCAGGGTCTTGGGATGACACAAATGAAGGGCATCAAAACTTTATTTCTTCATGGTAAATCAGCCCCTGAATATGGACCTGAACCAGGATTATTGCCATGGGAATGGCACTTTATAATCCTATAGAATCACACTTTATATTGTATCATTCTTTGCAGCATTTTATTTCTGGACAGGCAGCATGGTTTTGTTGCTGGCGATTGCTCAGCTGAGTAAAAGATAAAAATCATCTTCTAAAGGTTGGAGGTCAGAAAGAGACAGTTTAGGGAAAGAAGTTTCTTTGAACCAGTTTTGAAAATTAGGACATCGACACAAAATGATAAATATAAATTAGAAGGAGCAGGGCAAACACCTAGAATTAGAGAGTACATACTTAACAATCTCATCAGCATGACATCATGACTTTCTCCAGAAAAGTTTGGCAGCTTTGACGTGGAAGCTGAGAAAGAGAAAGGTGGGATTATCTAACGGTGAGGATTTGTGATGTGGTTATGGGTCATTCTGGCCCAGTTGAATGGCAAGTTAAATTAGAAAAAGGTGATGTAATAGAAGAACAGGAAGATATATAGGGTCTGGAAGTCACGGTGAGATGGGAAAACAGGTACAGTTGATATAACAGGGGAAGAGGAGAGACAAATAGATGATGTGGTCAGAGACGGGGTTTTTGAGTTTGAGAACGAGGAAGTGGAATAGTTTTAAGGGATAAGGAGTTGGGTTTGGCCAGATAAATATGGTAGAAATGGAGGCAAAAGGAAATTTATTGAAGTTTAAAGCAAAAATTATGACACCAGGGTCTCAAAACTGTCATCAACATTTTTTTTGAAGATACAAAAGATGGTTACAGGTACTGAAAGATGACTGTGAGCTAGATATATTCCATCTGTATGATCCTGTCTACTTTTCACTTCTGAAAAGATGGTTTTTTCCAAGTGGCACATCTAATTTAACATTAGTCCTATTGTCAAAACACATCATTCTATTAATAACAAAAAATTACAAAGGAAATTACAACCTGTGTGCTGAATCATTTTCAATTTAAGAAATACAAATAATATTGTCCCTAAGATTAACTTTAGCAGCTGTTCTATGTTTCACTGCATTGGTTTCAACCAAATGATTCATTAATAGATACCAAGGACAGGTCATCTGAAATTGGTCATCAGTGGGGACATGGGTTCTTAGTTCCTACCTTCATCCCGTCTCTTGGTTCTACAGAGAGAAAGCTCAGATGGGCTGTTTTGGCCAATGAACATCCCTCCAGGCGTTGAACTGAGGATTTCACCTGGAGCTGGAGAAGCTAAGATTTCAAGAAGGCATACAGAGCTGAGTGTTGAAAGGAAAATGGAGGTTAATAAATCATAGCAGCAGTCTGAATTGGTCTCTACTAATGCAGTTGTAATTTTAAAGGCTAACCATCATCTTTGAAAGACCTTTCAGTATTTGGGTAAATTCCCACACAGAGGGTTGTACTTCCTCCTTGCATCACAACTCAAATTCTCAGGCTCGCCAGCAGATTAAATGCAGATCTTGGGCCTAGGCTGCGTGTATCAGAAGAACCAGGAGGCTATTGGCCTTGTGGAGAGCTTCCATGTTGGCTGGGGCATGCAGCAGCAGATGCATTCAACTTTCAGTCTTGGCAGTGGCAGGGCAGTTTCCCAGAGAGTCCAAGGCAGAGTTCCTGGCACAGAAGTAGCACTGAGAGGGTGTCAGCTGCCAAGTTTTCTTTAGTACTCAGTGGGAAAGCGGCAACAACAGCAGGTTTTTTCATCAGGCCAATTCTGTTGTGAGGTTTTGGGCTTTGTTCCTGAAAACTTAGCCTGAAGTCTGGTTCGCCAGCCTTCCCAGCAATTTTGAAATTTTTGAATATGCTTTGAATAAACTCCTTTCTTGCTTAATCACTCAGAGTCATCATCTGTTGATTGCAACTAAGAACCCTGACATACATTTCATGTTAGGGTGGAGATATCAGAAGGACTTCCAGATGGCATTTCAAAGCAGATGCATTTGCCTGAGGTTGGTTTCAGTGTCCACTTCTCACTGGAGCGTGGGGAGGATACAGCTGTTATACATTTAAATGACTGGGATGGGCTCAATAGCTCCTTTGATTCAGATTTCCGCTTCAGGATGGGAAGGAGGTATGGTTATTAGGTAAAGCCCAGTGGAAGACCATATTAGTCTGCTACAGTCGCCATAACAAAATAGCACAGACTGGGTGGCATGAGTAACAGAAATTTATTTTCTCATGGTTCTGGGACAAGACGTCTGAGATCAAAATGTCAGTAGGTTTGTTTCTTCTGAAGCGTCTCTCCTTGGCTTGCAGATGGCTGCCTTCTCACTGCCTGAGGAGGTCATCAGTCTGTGCACTCACACATTTGGTGTCTTTTCTTTGCGTGTCCAAATTTCCCATTTATAAGGACACCGTACAGATAGATTAGGGTCCACCCTAAGAACCTCATTTTAACTAATCACTTCTTCAAAGGCTCTATCTTCAAATATAGTCACATCTGAGTACTGGGGGTGGGAACTTCAACAAAGACCTTGGCATTTTATTAATACTTGGTTCACAAGAAAACTGTTACTTGAACATACCAGTGTAGTAGAGTTCATCAATCTTGTGACGCGTTTAATGCTCTAATTACTTTTTCACTTATTCCTGCTGCACCCTGTATCCCAACCTAAAGTCCCTGAGAGGGAACAACCCAAGTATTTATTGGCAAGTGCTGTCCACAAACAGCCAGTTCTAATACTTTACTGTAAAGGGTACTTGCTGTAGAAATGTTCATGGGGACAGCCTCCTATTTCTGGAATGTTTCAGAATACTTTAGGAACCACTGGGGAAATCCAAGATGATACCTTTTCCACTCCAGATAGGAGATCTACACTAGTTCCCAAGCCCTGGTGATATTATAAAATCTTCAATTTTTTTTTTTAGTTCTTTTCTCCTAACTATGTACAGAGAGCCATTGATTAACAGATGTTTTAGGGAAAGTCTCTGAGAAAGAAAAAACATAGTGAAGACAGACAATGTGGGAAGGATACAAAAAGTCTGGTATAATTAATGTCTTTAGACAGATATTACATTCATGAAACAATAATATAATATTATTTCTCAAGTATGTACAAGAATAATAAGAAAAAGCTCTTGGACATTAAAACAATAGCAGGCCGGGCGCAGTGGCTCATGCCTGTAATCCTGGCACTCTGGGAGGCCGAGGCGGGAAGATTGTTTGAACTCAGAAGTTCGAGACCCGCCTGAGCAAGAGCGAGACCCTGTCTCTACTAAAAATAGAAAGAAATTAATCTGAAAACTAAAAATATATAGAAAAAATTAGCTGGGCATGGTGGCACATGCCTGTAGTCCCAGCTACTTGGGAGGCTGAGGCAGAAGGATCGCTTGAGCCCAGGAGTTTGAGGTTGCTGTGAGCGAGGCTGACGCCACGGCACTCACTCTAGCCAGGTCAACAAAAGCGAGACTCTGTCTTAAAAAAAAAAAAAAAAAAAAAAAATAGCAGATATAAAATCGCAATATTAAAGCAGAAAATCAAGTCAAGAAAATTTGATACTGCTTTGTTTGATCATCAGTGCTTTCGTGTGTGACTTAGACTTTGAGGATTAAAAAAAATAATTTATAATTTATTATTTTATTCTACATTAATTATGTCAAGCCTGAAAAAAAAAAAGTCCATGTTATCTTCCTGATGTCATGAGTATCTGGAAGCTAGTTAAAAGCTATTTTCTTATATCAATAAAAAGTTAAAAGTTAATTTTAACAAAATTAATTTTTATAAAATTAATTTAATTTTAATAGTTTTGCTAAAAAAGTAAGTCTTGAATTATTTTTAATATTCTGATTATAATAGTAAATGTTTATATAAATTTTTAATTTGCATATGTAATTTGTGAATTAAAATTTATATAAGTAAGTAAATTACATTAAAAGTTACTCATCAAGTACAGTTGTAAATTTAATGATTAGTACATTTTTAATTTATAATTTAACTTTTAACTTAAAAATTATATTTAGTTATTCCTAACCCTGAATTGAATAAAAAGATTGTCTTATACTTAATGTTTTTACATATAAAGCATAGATAAATTATACAGTTAAATTTCATACTTAGAAAAAAATGTCTGAAAAGGCTTCTTAGGCAGGAGATAATGAAAAAATATTGAGAGACTGATCTAAGGGAAAGTATTAATTTGATTTATGGTTTACTATTGATTAAAGTTCTCAGACTTAGTGAAGCTATATGTTAATAGTTAGATTTTGTCTGGTAAATATACAAATTCATTTATTTCTCTCCTGTCCAGTAGAAAAAGTAAAATGATAGATTATAGCCCCATTGGGCATTAACCAGTTTTGAATCTAGTCTAGCAATGTTATCTTTCTATTAACATCTAGCTTTTCAAATGCCCTCTGCACATAATTTTGCCCTTGTGAAAATTATTCTTTAAGACATTTTACTTTATCAGGAAGTTATTGGAGGATGTGCTTTACTAAAATCAGGGAATAAACCAAGCACAAAGGAGCTCTGGGAGCCAGGAGAAGGAGAATCTCACAAAAGAAGGAAGCGTGTTCTCACTCAGTAGATGGAGGAAACTTCTAGGAGGGCACACTTGCAGCAGGCCCAGGGAGTGATGCTTCTAGATTGGAGCAGGATGATGGAGGGGTCTCCAAGAAAAAAATTCAACTGACAGATCCCTTAATGTGTTTGAATATATTAAAAGGAGTTCTGGAGTTCTGTATAAAAGTTTAGAACAGACTTAGTAATAGGCACAAAGAAAATTAAATTACAAGATGAGAGTTAATTTTGGGAAACCAATACTTATACAAGAAAGGTAACTATTAGCATACTACATATGCCTGCTGTGAATACTATTTAAGTAGATACAGCAATGTAAACACTGAATATTGATTTACCACCCTAAAATGCAGTATAACTATAATTGGGGAGACTTTGTTGGGGAGAAGGAGGGAGAAGGTGGAGGTTATAAGTAGTCTAAGTCCTCTACTATAATGAAGAGTAAAAAACTAATGTGGAAACTGGATAAATCAAGAAATCTCAATGTAAGCATGTGTGATGGGCTTTTGATGTGTCAGTTGGCTCAGCTATAGTCCTCAGTTTCTCAATCCAATAGTCATCTAGGTGTTTCTCTGAAGGTATTTTGTAGATATGATTAAAGTGGTAAGGGAAATAATCTCGGTGGGCTTGATTAAATCAGTTGAAAGGACTTAAGAGTGGAGTTCAGGGTTGCCTGAAAAAGACAAAATTCCACCCGGCTGCAGCAGTTTCAGCCAACGCCCAGGTGTTAAAGCCTGCCCTTCCTGATGGACTGCCCTATGTATTCACATGAGCCAATTTTTTTTTTTGCAATAATCTCTTAATAAATATCTGCCATTGGTTCAATCTTTCATTGAACCCTGACTGATAGAACATTTCATAAAAAATATGAAGATAACTATCAGGTACAACTGTAAAATAATTGAATGTATTTATTGAGCTATAGGACAAAAGGATGAGGAGATTTATTTTTTATTAAATACAATGAAAGTTAAATTAAAAAGAGAAAGAGGGAGGCCTATTGTTAGTGGTGACCACTTTCCCTTTGCTCTTTAAAAGCAGCTTACATAGTATGCCATGAAACATTTGTAAAAGTTGATGAAGGGCAGTTTCACGTATTTAAGAGCTATCTAATCCCTAATCCCACCTGGTGTTTTTTGGGTTTTTTTTCCCCTTTTTTGCCCTCATTGATTCAGTTACTCCTTGTTCTCATCTCTCTTCTCTCCCCCACTTTTGACTTTGCATCAACCCATGTTAACATACCTCTTCTTGCTGTATGAGAAATGCAGAAGGAACCTGGAAGAAGGCCTGCTTCTGAGGGAATTGTCAGATTAGCAGCTCACTGACACTTTGAGACAAATGAAGCCAGGTGAAATCTCCTTGAAGCAGTAAAATCCAACCACCAGCTTCCCTTCTCCATCAAGAACTACTCTTAAAAACAGAGCTACTGGTCAGGGCAGGAAATAAATAAACAGAGCATTTTTGACCAATGGCTGGATATTCCTACTCCTTAACTCCCAAACTCCAGACACAACTGCAGGAACTCCTGAGATTCTTATGGAGCTGGAGAGCAAATAAGTGAGGGAATGAGGACTGAATATGGAAGTTTGGGTGCTTTATGTTTAATATTTATTGAAATAAGTCCGCCCGCATATATCAATGTCACGCTTTCCAGTTTCTAGGCAAAGATCTGTTATGTGGACTATTCTACCCTCTGTTTACTAGGTAACTGGAGCCTCTTTCTCACCGAGCAAAGATGGCAGGGATTATGAGGTGGGTATGAGCCTGGTGGAAAGAGTGCAGAATTTTAAAACATATACCTCTCTATATGTTAGTTTCCATGTATGCAATCATTATTCTACATGCCGTTTTATAATGTTTTCACATAATAGAATGTGAAATTTCCTACTTAGTAAACTATAGACCAGTAAATGATTCATTCTATAAATATTTTTTGATGACCTACTGAGGTGCTGGGCATTCAGGATACAACAGTGAACAAGGATTATACACGTGGCTCTCACGGACTTGATGGTCATTTTTCTTGTGTCCGTAATTTATTATTTGAATCATTTCAACAAGTTGTGCAATATATTAATGTTCTTTTTCTCCCTACAGTTCTTGACCCAAGTTTAAACACTTGGTAAGAACAGAGCCAGAATTTGGACCTAGATTGTATTCTAAAATCCATGTTTTTACCACGTATGTTTTATATGTAAAACTAAAGTTAAAAAAAAGAAAGAATGTGATAAACTGACTAGAGAAGTATGAATAAAAAGTTTTGGGATTTTAAAAACTTTACCATGTTTGCTTCTCTCTCTCTCTTTCTCTCTCAATAGATTTAAGTATAGGTATATAATTAAAACAATTTTAACTTACTTAACAAAAATAGTTCCATACATCGTGAACATTTATCCCTACATATTTCAGTGTGAATATCTTAAAAACATAAAGCTACAAAATTATTATTATACCCCCAACATTTAACATCGATATAATAACATTATCTTATATGGAGACCTTACTCAAAGCTTTCCAATGTTCCCCAAATATACTTCATGCTTTTTATAAAATAAATAAATAAATGAAGGAGTCAATCAAGGATTATTCTTTAAAGTACAGAATGGTTATTTTGACAAGACGACAATGCCATGAAGTTAGCTGTAGAACAGCAAAAATAACTTTGGCCTTAGACCTTCACATGCATTTGTGCCTCAGCTTTGTCCTCTTCCTTGCTGTGCGAGGCTCGAATGTGACAATGCTTGTGAAAATTAGCTGTAAAAGGTACGGACCAACACAAAAGAAGAACGTTGCTATTCAAGGTGTTTCCAGAGAGCTGGAGTGCATAGAAGAGATGAAGCGAGGAGGTTATGACACTCTCTGATCAGAAGAGAACCAATATCCCACCCTGAAATTGGAGGCCTTTTCAGGGTAGAGCTGTAGAATTGTTCCAATTGGCATTGTGGTAGACAGCTCTAGGATGGCCCCTAATGATCCCCATGTCTTGGTATTCACATCCTGGTGTAGTCCCCTCCCACATTGCACCTGGGATGGACTGTGTGCCCAGTAGAATGTGGCACAAATGATGTGCTATCACTTCGTGGATTGGTTTAAGCAGACACTGTGGCCTCCATGTCTGCTGTCTGTCTGTTTGTGATCATCCACTGCTTTGTAGGAAGCCAGCTGCTGTGTTGTGAGCTGCCTGTGGAGAATCCCACGTGGTAAGCAATGGAGGCCTCAGATCATCATCTACATGAGTGAGCTTAGACGTGGATCCTCTGACCCAGTCATGCCTTCAGATGAAGTCAGCTGCAGTTAACCATGAACTCGTGAGAGATCCTGAGCCAGAACTGCTTAGCTAAGCTACCCTTAGATTCTTGACTTCAGAAATTGTGTAAGATAATAGATCTTTGTTATTTAAGTAGGTAAGCTTGGGGATTTATTTTTCATTATTATTATTTTTTTCAATACGAAGTGGAGGACTGAGGAGGGAAGTTCAATATCTTTCTTTTTGTTTGAGACAGAGTCTCACTCTGTCGCCTGGGCTAGAGTGCCATAGCGTCAGCCTAGTTAGCAGTAACCTGAAACTCCTAAGTTCAAGTGATCCCCCTGCCTCAGTCTCCCAAGTAGCTGAGACTACAAGCACCTGCCAAGCTTGAGGATTTTAAAAAAAATATTGCTTAGTAATGTATCAGCTTGGCTGAGCTAAACTACATTTTCCCATACTTCCTGTATGGTTCTGGTTTCCTTGGTTCATAAGAAAATTTCGCATGGCAGATTTGGAAGATGGAAATGAAGCAGCAGCCTTTTGTACTCACACACATTGTCACCTGTCTGCTAACTCATCTAGTTGGGGTGAAGCCAGTGGCCAGGCTTGCAAATGGATCCTTTTTCAGCTTCTGCGTCTCCTGAGCTAGGTGTCTGTGTTAGTTCTGTGAAGAAGAACCTGGCTTCTGCAGGGCATCCACACACCAAGGTCAGAGGCAGTGTGAACTGACTTAGGTTTCAGTCTGAACTCATGAGCTCTACTCACAAAGCTTTGTTCCAGATTGTCCTTATTATCCTCCACTTTATTTTCCATCTTTCCTTCCCAAATGCCTGCTCTGTGGACATGAAGCCTAGCTTCAGACAGGAAGACAACAGCCTTAAGAAACTGCTTAACCAACACAAACAGTTGAGTAAGGTCAAATCTCTGTATACATATGATATATATATATATATATATGTATGCATGTATGCGTGTGTGTGTGTGCACACATACACACACTTGCTCACTTGGTTTGGTTACATGAGATCAGCAGGTTCCATCACCAGGAAGGAAAAGGGAATATTTACTGACATATTTAAATTATAGTTCACATGATCGCTCATTTTTTTTTCACTTCTGGTTCTCCCAGATGCAGTTTTCTATCTTTTTATTAATATCTAGAATTGCTACAAAGTAAATAGCTGTCATACTGTTTTCTCCAGGAGTGAAATGTCAGTAGGCTTGTAAATGAAACCTGATAATTAAAATTATAATAATTCAAAACGACATTAAAAGAAAGAAGATACTGGCAGTCCCAGCAATCAGTGTTTTAAAATCTCTCCACTAACATGCACACTAAAATTACAGAACCTCTGCTGTAGATTTAACCAAAGCATCTCTGAAATGCATATATCCTATAACTAACTTATAAAAAAGAAGTTTGTCATTTATTAATGGCACTGTTTCTGATTCATCTTTAAATAGGAGTAGTATTTTCACACTTGGCAGTAGGCCAATTCATGAGGCAGGGCTTAAAATAAAGGTGGCTTCTAGATTCCTCAACATTCACAAACCAATTGATTCAGAATCTCTGTGAGGTGGAGTTGTGCCAGCTGCATATTTAATAACATCTTTGGAGTTTCTTATGCAAAATTGGTTTATGAGAGCCTTGGCCTAAGATCAGCTATACTCCGAGGATTTTCTGCATGGATACACTTTTGCATTGCTTAAGTCCCAGGGGGAAACTTGGTATGTTTGTCCTGAAGCCTGTTTGACTGGCTGTCTGTTTAAGGCCACCTCTGCCTTTTGTCTGATAGTATCATATTTTGCTGAATAAAAAGTATCTCATCTTTAGAATTCCTGGTTTCTCTGACTTACCCTTTGTAGCCAGTTACTGAATTTCAGCTCTCCAAGTGTTCACTGTCTTGCTAACCTGTAGTCAAGCAAACTACAGTGATAAAAGAAGCATGGTTATGGAACTTCCAAAGAATACCTCTCTGGTTGTGTCATATATAAGAAAATTTTGAACTGTTCCCACAATTAAGACGCTGGCTACAAATTAAGTGTGTTATCCAAGTATCTGTCACTTAGTTGATAGGAGAAGGCAAAAAGCTTATTTCAAGGGTACTCATATCCAGGCAAGAAAAAAAATATTTAATTACAGGTACATAGAAATAAGCCTTATATAAAATAAAGTTCTTTCAGGGCTGTTAACAGCCTGGCATTGCTTGCTTTGAGCAGCATTACATTCTTAATAGTAAGAGTCAAATGAACTGTACCTAGGTGAGGGGTCCATGTCTAATACCTGGTAGATTCTGAAAATGGGGGAAAATAAAGAAAGGCAAAAGAGAATAACGGATCCATGCTCTGGAATAAGAGCTAAATATATTTATATTAATCATTTGTGATGAAATATTCCAACTAAAAAATTGGTGAATATGGGTGAGGACATGTAACTGATAGAAGTTGTCAGCCTAACTGGGGCCCTACTTTTGCACTCAGTTCCATTACAGATTTCCCATTTCCTAGCATGAAGGTGTGGCAGGTTATACTGGTTACCCTTCCGGGCAGTAGGAACACTTCACCCTCCCCCCTCTCCCCCCAGGTCTGCTGGATGTTTATCTAAATGCGGTCCTTACAAACAAGTGGAAATCAAGCAGAACCTTCTCCTTTAGGCTAAAACTATTCTACCAGGCAGTCTCCTGATACTGGAACTGATGACTCACCTTCTACTTCCTAGTTCCTATGTTCATAAATTCCTTGAATTAGCTGAGGAATGTAGTCTAGGCAAATTCCAGTTCCTTACTGAGACACTTCACTGAATTTCTCCTTTACTCTGTTTTCTTCTTTTTCCCCTTTCTGGCTCTTTCACTCTGTTATCATTTGCCTAGATTTATTTTTTCCACTCCTGTACTATATTAAGTTGCTTTTCTCTCTGTCAATTTCAGAACAATACAAATTTAGATTCTGAAAACAGATACTTTCATATATATAGGAAGCCCTTGCTTTGCATGGCTATGACATGCATGAACTTTAGTTATCTTAGTTAAATGACACCAGTCCCTCAACAGCACAGTTCAAATTTCAGTTACCGCAGTATATTAACTGAGTAATTACACGAAGTACAAATTCTGCTGCTCGCTTTTTGGTCCATGAAGCACTGCGTAAATAACAGATGCTGCCAATCATGATCAGTGACCTTCACATCATCTCTTTCAAAGTCTGTCAGTGATTGGTCACTGCACATCTGTTTTTCGGTTCACACGCAGAAAGCAAAGCACTGAGCTGTGTTGCCTCTTGGTTTCCCAGCAGTCAAGAGATACTGTAGGCAAAGTAGTTTAACTTTTAAAGCAATACTTCTGTCACTGCAATGCTCTTGGGGGCTTAAAAATGTGAAAATTTGCTTTTTGCACCAAACACAAGTTCATTAACCCAGCCAATGGGCCAAAGAGCTGTTTTAACTTTTAAAGTCTTGTTTCTTATATAGAGTTGAAGACAGGCTGTTGATGCTACAACTGGAAATTACGTAACTTCTTTAGCTGATTTTTGGGAGAAATGTGGCATAGAGCATGCAATTGAAAATATATAAACATTACAGCAGGAAGTAAAAGTGGGTAATATCTATGCAGTGTGGCAGAAACTTTTACAGCATTGTGTAAATAATTTTGCAGGATGCAAATCAAAAGTATACGAAGTTAAAATAGCTGACTGTGGGGATGTCAACCTTGTGACGGAAATAAAAATATTTCACCCCAAAATATACTTCTTTGACATATTTTGAGATGACTGTTCAGAGGGCCTGCAAAGAGAAGTAGCCCTGCAAAGTTGTCTTTTGTGTTAGATTTGAATTTCTGTAGTCAAGCCTTTCTTGTCTTGATCTAGGAAAGATTAACTGAGATTCTGAAGCTTTAAAGGTCTGAAAGACACATTTACCATCTATTCTTTCTGAGGGCTGCTACCTGTGAGATTTCAACTACATAACAAGACCACCTTTGCTAGCCAGGCCTCGTCTTCTTCCTACTCCCCTAATCTGTTTTGCCACTATAACCTAATTTACCACCATGATCTGTTTTGGGCCATGCTTTGAGTCCCCATGGGGGTTGGAGTAATCACCCTGTGGCTCTCCCCGAAGTATACATTAATAAATTTGTACGTCTTTTCACCAATTCATCTGCTTTCTGTCAGTTGATTTTTCAGTAAACCTTCAGAGGGTGAAGGAGAAATTTTCCCTCAGCCCCTACACCTCCCACAGCTCTAGAGGCTCTGGACAGCCAGCTAGAGGGACTCAGTGAAGGTGCGAACTCATCAGCATAAATGAGCAAAGTGGTTGTGATGAAAAGGATGAAAAGATCCCGGAAGTGACACTGGCAAAACAACTTTACATTCCAGGAATTCTCAGAAGTATGTACTGACATTGAAAAGTACAAAGCATATGATTTTGGAAGCTGATCCAAACTTAGAAAGGAGAGTGACAATTCACCAAGGTGTAGGCAGATGCCTGTTCCTTATCGCAAGTTACACAATGAGAAGAAAGCAAGCACTGTTCAAACTACTCTTGATAAATGTTTTACAAACAAATAAAGCACCTTAATTTTCAATGTGTCTACTGTTTTTAATTACAGTGTACTAAATAAATGTTGGTTTGACTATTTTCTGATATACCTATATGTTTATAACTGACGGTGAAACAGTTTTTAATATTTTAAAAAAATATTTGAAAGGTCACCAAACAATCACAATTTTTTCACATCAGTTATTAAGATTGCTTTGCATGGATTCAGCTAGCATAGTCAATTTCATGGTTCCTCCAAATGTGAAAAGCGAAGATTGCTATATATATCATATATATAATATTTGAATGTATAGAAAAATTTATTCACTTACTTCACAGTTATTTTAGTATCAACTATTTACCAATAACTGGATATATATGGTGAATAACAACAACAACAAAAATAGCTTCAGCACTTGAAAATAAATTTAAAACATGTCTAGCGATTTTAAGAGCTATGAAGAAAAGCAAAGCTGAAAAATGGGATAAAGAGTTTAGGGCAGGGGAATGCTATTTTATTTTTCTGTAGTGTGGTCCCTGATAGCCTCACTGTGAGGTGACATTGATCATAGAAATGCAGATACCTGCAGGAGGAGAATCCCAGGCGAAGGAAATACTAAACATGCTATTATTCTCTCTTTTAACGGTGATTCTACAAAATAGTTTCTTGGTAACTCAGGAGCCAGGTCTTGGTGAAGAATTGGACAATAATTATGATGCTGTTGCTATATTTAGGAAGCCACAGAATTCTCAGCATGTGATTGGCCCTAAATAGTTGTGCCTTCAGACCAGTGTAATAGTGCAACAATTCATTACTATTAATGTTTCTTGAAAAAATATATCGATTCAAATTCTGCTTGTTTTCCCAGTACATAATTAGGCAAAAGTAATTCAGTCAAGAAAGTACAGTTTCCACTACTCACACATTACCTTTCATATGCCAAACATCATTTGAAGTTCACCTATGTTTCTAGTTTTTTGAGGTACATTGTTGATGCATAGGTCTTAGTTAGTTCTACCTTCTAATTACTCATTTCCACAAGTAGGCCATGAACTCTGATTTATATTTTTTTCTCTGAAAGATGACAATTGCTTTAAGGATGAAAAAATTAAATACCTAGCAAAATAGAAATTAAATACATGTCACATCTTTGCAATCAAACTCCAGAAACAATTGGGGAGAAAGTCAACACTAACTTTGTCTTATATATGTTCCAGGGATTTTTTCAGAAGTGTATTTACTAGGTGAATCTTCAAACAATCTATGAAGTAGATACTATTATCCTTACATTGCAGATGAAGACCCAACTGAGAGAGCTAGAAACTGGTAGATCTGGGATTTGAACCCAGAGAGTGGAACTCCAGGGCCTGTACACCTCATCACTGTTTTAATCACTAAACTGTACTGAATCAAAGGGCCCAATTGTCTGAGAAAACAGGTCTCACAGAAGAAACAGTTAAGTGAGAATTTGACCATATGCACATCATGTTCCCTACAGTTGTTGTTGCACAAGAATCATTTTGCTGCATGCAAGGTTCACTCAAGCCGAATACTGAAAAAGATCAAAGCTCTATATTCAGCTTAATCGTTTTAGAGAAAGAGAAGGCAGATTGGATCAATTGAAATAAGAAATGTAGTCATCAAAACATGGGTATTTCTGTGGCAGGAAATATCAACTATTAGAAGGTTTAAGAGAACTAAAGGGTTATTCTTGTTATGTGTGCACGCGCACACACACTCATTAATATAAATGGAAGTCCTCTGAGTACAATGGAAAATCAAGCTCTAGGTACAGACGTTTATGACTGTTTCATGGGACTAATCAATAGGGAGATTCTAGCTATTAGAATCAGGGAGGTTATTATATAATTCACAAAGGCTTTTAGTAATACACAAATGTCTGTTTTTTTAAAAAAAGTGACATTTACTTAGGCACATTTTTTTATCATAGTCACTTAAATTATTAATAAAACCACAGCTTTTAAGATGGCCACAATAAAAATGATTTTCAAAAGATGATGTGCAGATTACTAAAGCGGGCTTTTACTCTGTAATTTATGTGTTTGCGAAGTCTGCCTACCTGTTTCAGTTCTTTTATTTTGCTCACTAACCTTAGCTCTTTCTTGGAAGCAGAGGTACAACCATAAAGCAGTTTTCAGGTACTTACACGTAAAGATGAAAGGCACTCCTCCCACTATCCAGCTGCACCTTTGTTGGCAAGGATATGGAAGGATACCTCTCAGGAAGAATATATTCCTCAAGGCAGAGGAAAGTGACTGCACTTTCAAAGGTCTTAACATAATGCTTACATATCATTTTAAAACTCTAAAAAATTCAGAATGATTTGCTTTTAGAGAAACATGTTTTATATAGATGATGCTAAATGATAAAGGATCTGGAGAAGCCAAATCGAGTAACCTGTCCTCAAAGATCTTGAAATCTATTAGATAACTCATAGAGAATCAACAGGGCTCTTTTTGAACTCCTTAGGTGTTTAGACTGCTGTAACAAAATACCATAAACTGTGTAGCTTATAAACAATAGGAATTTATTTCTCACAGTTCTAGAGGCTGGGAAGTTCAAAGTCAAGTTTCCAGCAGATTTGGTGTCTGGTGAGTGCCCACTTTCTGGTTCATAGATGGCATCTTTTCACTGTGTCCTCAAATGGAGAAGGTATAGCTATGTTCCCTCATGTCTCACTTATGAGGCACTAATCCCATTCATGCAGGGTTCCTTCCTCGTAACCTAATCACCTTTCAAAGACCCCCCCCCCCACACCTCTTAATATCATCACCTTAAAGGTTAATATTTCAATTTATAAATTTTATTTAAAAATTTCAGACCATAGCTCCAGGCTTAATGATATTAGAAAGATCTGAGAAAGAATTCTAGCTTCACGTCTCATGATAATGAAACTTAACACATCCCTGAATATTCAGTTTCTTGCTTGTAAAATGAGATGATGATAATATCTATCTTGTAAGATTTTTGTGAGGATTAAAAATGTCTAATATGTCCAAAACTTAATATGTCCAGCATAGAACTCTGGAACCCCCTTTCCCTGATGAAAAAAAATTAATTTTTCCCCTACCCTTCCCCAATCTATTAAATAGCACTTTCTTCCATCCAGTTTCTCAATACAGAATCAGAGGACTCATAGTTGATTACTTTCTTTCCCTCATGCCTACACTCAATACTCCAGCAAGCCCTAAGAACAATCACCTCAGTCTGAATCCTGTATGTATCCCCTTCTTACCAATTCCCATCCTTTTTTGCCAGGACTATTCAATAATTTTCTAAATGTTCTCTTTTCTTAGACCCTTTCTCATACTTTATACTCAACACAGAAACCAGAATCATTTTTTAAATGCATAAAATAGATCATCTCATTCCTTGTTCAAAATCCTCTAACGGTTTCTCAATTCGATAAGAATGAAATCGGATATCTTTACCATGGCCTTCAAGATCCTACATCATCTGGCTCCTGTCTCTGTCCTTCTCATGGTCTATCACATAATCTCTGGACTATGTCTTTCTAGCCATATGGATGGTCCTTTGCTCCTGGAACATGCACATCTCATTCTGATCTTGAAGTATTTGCATGTGGAATCACATCTGGCTGGCTTCCTCCTGTCAATCATGCCTCCTGTCTTCTCACATAAGCCTTCCCTAAGCATTCAGCCAAAACAGCCCCCGAGTCACTGCCATAATATCCTGCTGAACTCTCCTCGCTGCACTTGCATCTAAATAAAATTACCACCTCCTTAGAGTCCACAGAGCAGGGATCTTGTCCACCTTGTTCACAGTCATATCCCAGAGATATTTAATATAAAACAGATTGAAATTAGGGACTTAATAAATATTGGTTGAAGGAATGACTGGATTGATGTTAACATATATAAAAATTTAGGCACCTAATAGGCCCATGATAAATGCAAGATATAGTTAGTGAGTAATTTAAAAATGTATAATACTCTAAAAGACAAGACAGTATATATTAAAAGCTATAGAAAATCTAATAGGAACACAAACCCTCCACTTTATGTGAGGGTTTAATCTAGACCAGAAAAATTTGGAAAAAATTGAGGGAGAAAGTGACATTAGTTTGGCCTTGAAGGTTTGGTGGGCTTTTCATAAGACGAAAATTGGGGAAAATAGATGCTAGAGAGCTGTAGCAATGTGTACAAAGCCACAGAGACAGAAATACTGTGTGGTTCTTCATGGCTGGCAATGGGAGTTATAATGAGGAGCTTGAGAGATTATATCAGGGTCAGATCACTAAGAATACTGAAAGAATTTATTTTTGTAGAGAAGATAGTGAGTCTGATTTTGGAGGTCTCAAACACTTGGAGGCTGTCTTAGTCAGTTTTCTACTGTTATAATAGAATTCTTGAGACTTAATAATTTACAGAGAAAAGAAATTTATTTGGCTTACAGATCTGGAGACTGGGAAGTCTAACATCAAGGTGCCGGCAAGTGGTGAGGGCCTTTGTGCCATGTCATCCCATGGCAAACGGCAGAAGAGCAAGAGAGCATAAGAAAGCAAGAGAGCATGGGGGCCAAACTCAACCTTTTTTGCCAGGAACCCACTCCCACAATAACTAACATACTCCCTCAATAACAGCATTAATCCATTCACAAAGGCAGACGCCTCATGACCTAATCACCTCTTAAAGCAAATTAGTACAACCTCTGTGGAAAGGAATTTGGAGATACCTCAAAGAGATAAAATAGAAATACCATATGATCCAGCAATATCACTATTAGGCATCTACCCAAAGGAACAAAAGACATTCATTCTATAATAAAGACATCTGCACTTGAGTGCTTATGGCAGCACAATTCACTATTGCAAGGATGTGGAAACAACCCAAGTGTCCATCAATCCATGAGTGGATTAATAAAATATGGTATATGTATACAATGGAATACTACTCAATTACAAAAAACAATGGTGATCTAGCACCTCTTATATTTTCCCGGATAGAGCTTCAGCCCACTCTCCGAAGTGAGGTATCACAGGAATGGAAGAATAAGCACCACATGTACTCGCCATCAAATTGGCACTAACTGATCAACACTAAGGTGCTCACACAGTAGTAATATTCACTGGGGGTTGGAGGATTGGGGATGGGTAAACTCACAACTAATGGACATGGTGAGCATTGTAGTGGGGAAAGGGCATGTCTCAAATCATGGTTTGGTTGTGGCAAAATCATAACATGTAACCAAAATGTTTATACCCCTATAATATCCAGAAATAAAAAAAAAATCCCATCTCTCAACACTGTTGCATTGGATATCAGGTTTTCCATACATAAATTTTAAGGGGAACATTCAAACCATAGCAGAGATTTAAGTCTGAGGCTCAGAAGAGAGAGCAGTTCTGAAATTGTAGATGTTAGAGCCAAACTGGTAGAGGTGAGTGTTAAAACTGAGAGAATGAAAGAGTGCAGAAAGAGGAAACCAGTGGAAGTTACACTTCATGGATATGTAAAAGAAAAGAAACTAGGAAGAGTCGTGAGAAGTATTCACAAAGTTAGAAAGGGAGTCATAGAAGCAAATCGAAGCTGAAGAAGGTGAGAATTCAAAGAAGTATGTGGTGATCAATAGAATTGCTCTTGCAAAGAGGAAGAGTCAAATGAAGAGTGAGAAAAGATGGTTGACTTTGATAGTGGACGACAAGGAACTTCCTTCCCACATGGTGGAGGAGGAATTGCCCTGACCGAAGAGACAAGTTGGAGGTGAGGAGTTCAGTGGTTAAAAAATAAGATGAAAATGGGAAGTGCACCTTGAGTCATAAATATGATTGTATAAAGTTAGTATGTTTACAACGGGAGAGGGTTGAGTATATTTCTAGGGCAAGGGAAAGAGCCAGTGAAGGGAGATGTGAGATGGGAAATGTTGTAAAGAGGGAGAGAAGGAAGTGGAAGGACAAGATTTGGATGGCAAGTGGATGGCAAGTGGAGGGGCTCATCCTCTTCTTGACATGTTTCTTTCTGAGAGAGCTGAGAATAAAAGCCCGTGTAAACATTCAGAGAGAGGTTGAGGTGGTGGGTAAGGAATTTGAAAGTGTGCTTATTGGAGGCCCTCCCTGGAAATAACGTGTGTGTTGAGTTCTCCTGCTGAGAGTTAAGTATGTACTTCCTTTTGAAGGTTAAGGGACAACTAACTGGGTCACTGCTTTGGAGAGCTGGTTTGTTGTGTAAGACTGACAGCCCAAATAAAGTTAGTTATCTGTTCCTGTCTTCCCAATTCCAGACAACAGTATTTACTAACGACAGGATTTCTCCTGCAGGAAGGTATCCATTTCATAGACATGGTACCATCTCAGTGAGGAAAATGGTATTGGAAAATGCAATGTTATTTTAAGATTTCCTTAATATTTGTAATCATAAATTGTCATTATAATATTTGGGATAGTGCCCTTGTGTAACCTGACACTCTGTAGGCACATGATCAATAGTTGTAATCAGAAAATCGATAGTTTAAGTTGGTAAATACCAAAAATTTCCTGAAATGCTTTTGAAACACATTTGGCAAGATGATACTTTAGTGGAAGAGGACATGAAAAGTGCTGCTAATATTTTTCGTCCGGTTTCTATCCTGGTCCCCAGCTATATTAGAAAGAAGGAAACCAGAAGATCAATCTACGACAATTATAGGTTTTTTCTAAGTCAGAATGAATTATTTTGGACTAGGTATTTAGTCCCTTCAGACTATGCTGCTCTATTGAGTACTTTGTAGGCACTCAGATATTATATAATCCTATAGGATGATATTTGTTTTGCTTTTTTTATTTACTGGGTTATATCTTTCCAAGTCAACAAAACTTACTGCTGCCTTTTCCATGGCCTTTTCATTTCCATTCTTAAATTGTAGATTGAACTCTTTTTCCCCTATCAAATACATTTTGGACAAAAGCAAACTGGGCAGGGCAAAAATGGGGAGTCAAGAATAATTTTTAGGGTAGATTTTCTGGTCTATGACCTTGAAAAACTCACTTCCCCTGGGCTTTCTTGTCTGTACAAGAAGTGAATGAGTCTCTGTGACCTCAAAATTACTGCAGTCTCCCCTCTGTGCATCTGTTCCACTTACACGCACAGTTAGCCCTGTTGACACTAGTTCTGTTCTGCTTTAGCCTGGCAGCTCTGGATGAGAACTGGACAGAAAAGTCACTTAGCAATGATGTTAGACCGAAATATCTTGTAGCTCAGAAAGTGAAGAAGACACGCAGAGCCAGGGCATGGGAGGCCGCTTTGGGGCACATTTGGCCATGTTGTGTCTGCAGCTTTCTACTCAATGGTTTTTTACTTGCAAGGAAAAGAAACCCTTTCAAGAGTGGTTGTTGAAAGAATAACTGGAAACTTTAGAGAACCCTAGGGAGACATTTACAGCTAGGCCTCTTGGAGGCTCTGGTAACAGGAAAATCAGGAACTCTGGCTATTTGGAGACTGCTGTACCTCAGTCGACTTCTCCATTTCTCGGTTTCTCTTTGTGCTGCTGGTCTATTCTCTCCTTTGGCCTTGCTCCTCCACTGCTCTGTGGCTGGCTTTCTCTGCTTCCTTGTCCTGAGTATGGCCAAATATGTCCCCAAAAGGCCTCCCCAACCCTGACTCTATGTGACTTTTCAGGTCCAGGAACTACCTGACTTAATTTCTAATAGTCTTTTAGCATAATTTCTCAAGAGTCAACATTTGATTCATTGCTAATCAGCCAGGGGATTGATTAGCCTTGGGTCAGGTAGTTTTTCTCAGTCAAGTGAGCTTTGAGGGGAAAGGTGAGGGAGAGAAAGGGTGCAGAAATGGATCACATCTGCCATGCATAGAATGACCACAATTTCAAGAGTAAAGTGAGCACTGAGTAATTACACCAGGAATAGATATAAATCTAGATTGACACAGGCCAACTGGGCCAACAAGGCTCTGGGCCACTGCCTATTCTAAGGACTATGAGTGGCACAGATTTTCTAGAAGAAGTAGGAGATGGCACAAACAATGAAACCCGTCTAGTACACTCTTCTGGTATGTTCTATTCTTCGGTATTGCAAACACACAAGTGTGTTTTCCTTCCTTCATAAATATTCTTCTAATTATGGCCTGTCATACATACATCTGCAAAAATGCTCATCCTGGCTGGGCACAGTGGCTCATGACTATAATCCTAGCACTCTGGGAGGCTGAGACAGGAGGATTGCTTGAGCTCAGAAGTTCGAGACCAGCCTGAGCAAGAGCGAGACCCCGTCTCTACCTAAAAGAGAAAAATTAGCCAGGCATTGTGGTGTGCCCTTATAGTGCCAGCTACTCAGGAGGCTGAGGCAAGAGGATCACTTGAGCCCAGGAGTTTGAGGTTGCAGTGAGCTACGATGATGCCACAGCACTCTAGCTGGGGCAGCAGAGTGAGATTCTGTCTCAGAAAAAAAACCAACCAAACAAACAAACAAAAACTCACCCTATACCTGGTGGGAAAAGACCCAATTATAGCCAGTTTCTGTGTATCAGGGCCTTCTATCACCAGGTAATAATCTATTCCTTCTCTTGTTTTCTCCTCCTCTCCTTTTCTTTACCAGTTTACAGACTGGAATAAATGAGTGGTTCTCAAAGTGGGATCCCCTGACCAGCATTATCAGCATCACCAGGAGACTCATAAAAAATGTAAATTCTCAGGCCTCACTCCATACCTGCTGCATTAGAAACTCTGGAGGTCGGGCTTAGCAATCTGTGTTTTAACCACAAGCCTAACAGATCATTCTGATGTATGTAAAAGTTGGAGATCTGCTAGAGTAAACTCTAAATTTAACCCACTAACACATTGGAAACAGAAATATAAGCATTTTGCTTAACAGAAACAATTGTCCCAGTTTTACGTGGTTTTCTGAAAACTTTAAGAGATGCAACCTGTATTTTATAGCCAAGAGTGCAGACGCACAAGAGAGATAGGAACAGTGAGGGTGAGAGAGAGAGAAGAGGCAGAAATGAGACATCGTGTACTCGTAAAAAGAAGAGAATCAAGTCAATTCTAACTTTTTTACCCTAAGTCCAATCTCTCATGAAATCTGGATATGTCTTGCTTTTAAGTTTCTTTCTGAGAAATTCCATTTTTTTCCTTGTATTTTGAATAAATCTAGGCTCCTTGCAGACAACTGGTCACTAAATAACACAGCATCCAATAATCAATAGTGAAAAAAGGGTGTGTAGGCTAGAGAAGAGACCTCCTATAGAGTACACTGTATTGATCACTGATATTGAGCAAGCATTAACAGCCTTCAGGGAAGAAGCGCAATCTTGCAATGGCCTTTTTAATTGGCACTATGAGGCCAGGGGCTGTAAGTTACACGATGAGTTAGATCAGTGAATGTCGTGGCCACGCAGTAGATGGAGTTCCTTGAGTGGCAAAACTGGCTATCCTTTTTTATTGTCTATTGGGAAAATTTCAATTTTTTTCACTTTTTTTTAAGAGTTAACCTGAGACAGACAGCAGGGAGAATGCCCTCATAGAGCTGGGTACCTTTCATAGCAATGTGTTTTTCACTGGTATCAATATCATAGTCATGAATGGTCAGACTCCTTGTTGAGCTGATTTGAGTCAGGTAAAGTTCCTTCTTTGCCAGCCTGCAATTTTTTTTTCTGGCAATACAACCTACATAAAACCTTAGTGGGCTGCGGCTAAATCTCATTTGGAAGTGCTTCATCCTTTAAAAGTAATACCAGAGGTATTGTTAAAATTGTGGCTTAGCAGAAACCACCCACTCATCGACTTTGTTCTCGTAATAGCCCTGGGTTCAGGGACCTGATGGGGTGGAGCAGACTGCCATTATTTCCCAATTTGTCTTTGCACAAAACCTCTGAACTCATGGTGCATTTCAAGTCAGGTGCCTGGGACCATCTTACAATGAGAAGGTAGGATTGAGTGTACTTCCTAGAAGTGTCTCAGGGAATCAGCATACCCTGACTGCTCCATTAAGTGTCACTGTTATAATTGTCATGATTTACGCTTTTCTAGGGTCTTGTCCTGCAGAGGAAAGAATTCATTAAAGCACATGATTCCTTCATTTGGACTGAGTACAGTTTTTGGTTATTACAAGTAATGCTACTACGACTATTCTTGAATACATATATATAGCAAAAATGCACCAATGCAAAAATATATATATACACACACACACATAAATATATAACATATATATATAATTGCTATATTAAGCATATGTACAAATGTTTGTAGATTCTGGAAAATATTAAAGTCGTTGAATAAATTTTCTCTTTCTGCAGCAATAAATAAGAATCCCAGTTATTCCACAGACTAACTAACACTTGGAATTGTCAGTTTTTGTGTGTGTGTTTTAACTTTTAGACATTCTGATGGATGTTTAGTAGTATTTTGTTGTTGTTTTAATTTGTTTTATCTTAATGGCTAATTATGTTTGGCATCTTTTCATGTTTATTGGACATTGGATAATTCTCTTTTGTAAAGAACCTGTTGAAGTCTTTTATCCATTTCATATTAAGCTATTTTTTCTTACTGATTTCCTATTAATTGTAAGAGTTCTTTATTTATTCTGAATAACCCAATTTACCTTCATTCTAGTTTATCCATAAACATTTATCCTTTTATCTATTATTCTTTATTGTTAGTGATTTTTGTAACTTGTTTAAGATATCTTTGTCTATCCTAACAGTATGAGGATATTCTCCTATGCATGTCTTAGGTGATTTTTGTTTTATCTTTCACATTCACAATCCAACTCCAAAACTCAAACTCCAAATTGAGTTTCGTGAATAGTGTGGAGTAGGGTCAAGATCCTTTTGTTTTTTGTATGCATACTATTGTGCGATTAACCCAGAAACATTTATTGAAAAGACTGGGTTTTTTTGCTCTACTCTGTATTATGACCTTTATGATAAATTAATGTCTATTTTTGTGTCAGAGCCTATATTCTGTTCCCTTAATCTATTATTTCTTCCTTATGCCAATACCACTTTTTAAATTACTGTAGCTTTATATTAATTATTGATCTGTTAGTATAAGTCCTCTAATGTTGTTCTTCTTATCTTAGCTATTCTAGGCCTTTGAATTTTCATATAAATTTTAAAACAAGCTTGTCTAGTTCTCTAAATAAGAAAAAAATAAAATATTGCTGTATTTTGATTGGGATTATACTAAATCTATAGCTCAATTGGAGATGAGTTAACATATTTCCACTACTCAGTATTTCAATACATGAACTTAGCATGCATCTTTATTTATTTAACAATTAGTTTCTGGACTGGGGAATCCCAGAATATCCAAAGGCTAAAGGTAGAGCCAGGTGTTCCAGACTCCAGAGACGCGAATTGGAAAGTCAAGACCTGAGGGTACATTCTGACTCTCAAGGGCCGTTGATCTCTTGTTCCCCTCTTTCTTCTCTCCTCTCATTCTCCTTTATTCCATTCTTCCTTTATTGAAGCCTGTCTTTGTTGCTCGTTTTCTCTGTGGTCATTTTGGCTGCACAGATGCCACATGGTTTTTCAGCTGAAGTACCCACTGCCAACTAATGTCAGTTTCTTTTAGTTCAAATTTTTGAGAGAAAGAAATCTACTGGATTATTAAGTGGACAATAGATTGTCTTGGGTTAAGTCTTGGGCAGGATGGGTGGTAAGACAGATATATGAGAAAGGAAAGATCTCTGGAAGGAGAGGAGGCCAGGGAAGGAAACGAGATAAGTCAAGGGACTATGGGCTAGAGGAAGAAATGTATATTTGAAAGTTTGTTATCAGATTCAGTCTTTGAACATGTGGGATTCTTGTAAAGGCATTTCATTCTTGCTCTTCAGCACCTGGTTAGCTCACTTAGCAATTGAATGCAGCTAATCCAAGTAGATATTGATATCAGATGGCCTGTGTTGGAAGTTGTTCTCCACTGAATACTTCAGATGTTCTTCACTTCAGTTTTCAAATCTGTAAAATGTGGATAAAGTTATTTGGGAGGAATGTATGAAATAATACTTGTAAAGTTCTTAACATAGAGTCTGGCATATAGTAGCACTAAAAAATGGTATCTGCGTTATTACTGCATCTCAAGTGGTTGGCTCCAGAGCTTGGTCTTTTCTCTGGTTCTTTGGAAGGTCCTCTGCCTTCAACTTGCTCTCTGTGTTCCTGCCACTGCTTCTTGTTGCGTGCACTTGGTTAACAGCCTAACTCTCACCACTTCTCAGCAATTTGAGTTAAAGCAAATGCTTTTGCAAACAAACTGGAACTATGATTCCATCCCTTTATAAAACCACTGTTTGTGTTCTGGTGGAATTTGATTTCTACTTTTATTTGCAAATTTTGTTGCTGCACATTTGAAAAAGTGTAATAAAACCAGAAAAGGCAAAAATGCATGTGTTTGAGTTCTACTATGGTGAAATAAAAGTGGACTGCTGGATTCTCTGGTCTAATTCAGAGTAGCTGTTCTTAGGTTCCAGTGGTTCTAACTGGGTTTCCAATTTCCAGTCCTACTGGATATGGGCTTTTCTTGTCTGACTTTCTCCAAGTCTTTTTTCCCTTTATTTAACCCTATTTCTATCTTCAGTCAAGCAATCAAGCTATACTCTCTTGTTCTTTGTGTGCACAAGTATCCTCTGTTTGTTGCAGACTGTGGCATATTTGATAGAGAACGATCCAAAAACAGTAACTGGAATCCCATGTGTCTCAGCATCTCCTTGCAAGTCCTCTTTTCAGCTGAAGCTTACTTACAGGTTTCCTAAGCAGGGGAGCATTGCCAACAACATCCCCAAAGAGATCTATCAAACTTTTATCAGCCAGCAGGTGCCAGCACAGTAATACATATGAAGCTATGCTTTTATAATCACTTATATCAAAATGATTCAGCTCCAAGCGAGCATCCTGGGTTTTTATTACCCAATGTTCTTTTCTATTGCACAGTTGCACACCTGCACAGAAGCATCATTTTCTTTTCTTAGATCCTGAAAGGAATCAAGTTCTTTGCTGCTGGTGGGCATCGCTTGGCCTTCTTGCTTCCTCTTCACTGCTAGCTAGTCACCAAAAATCCTGCCACACAACCACGCTGCATTTTCCAGCCTTTCTTGTAGTTATGATTGTCCCAGTATTAATGCAATGTCAGTAGAAGTGATGTATTTTTTTTTTCCAGGTCAAAGCTTTTAAGAAAAAATGTGTTTCCTGCATACTTTTTCTTATTTGGTGAGCTGAATGCAGATGATAACATCATGGCAGAGAATAGAAACCCCCAATATAAGAAAGATCCTTAGTTCCTGAATTACTAAACATAAACAAACTGCCTGATAACAAACTGCCTGTTGCCTGAGTGAAAAAATAAAATAATATGTTTGAGCCATTTTATATTTTGGGTCTATTTTATATATGTATCATCTAATACCATCTTAATACAGAATGCGTTATATTCTTGATGCTTTGTCATAAATCTGCTTGCCCGCCTTCCTCCCTCTCTCTCTGTCCCTTCCTTCCTTCATTCCTTCCTTTCTTTTTCCTTCCTCTCGCTTTCTTTCTTCCTACCCCTTTTTCTCTCTGATATTTTAGAATCGTCTCAGCAGTATTCTGAAATCTCAGTACGATGTTGTTGGTAGGTTTCAACATTTATGTAGAGGATTCAGCGGATTTTTTTCAATCTAAAAGTTTCTTGCTTTCATTTCTAGAAAATCATATTGAATTATTTCATTCCTAATTTATCTCCTTCATTGTTCTTTCTTGCGGAAATCCCGATCAACTTCCTCCTGACCTGATTCTCTAATTTTCTTACATGTTTTTCTCCTAATGTTTATCTCTTTATCTTTTTTTCCCTACCTCTTAAAATTTCCTTCATACTATCACATTCTGAGATGTAATGATTCCATAGTCCATTTCACTCAAATTAGTTCCAGTAGTTTCTATGTTTTGACAATCAAGAAAACTTAACTAAGAGAGTCATTCTTACGGGACAGCCGTAGCATTGCAGATGTGTGTCTGAGAGTACGTGTTTTTGTTTTTGTTGTGTGTGTTTGTTTGTTTTTTGTCCTGCCTCACGTGGAAAGAGAAGTGCTTTCCCTACCAATGGATCTTTTTTTCCTCCCCATTTCCATCGGTAAGTCATTCGTTGCTAATTTATTGTATATTGATTTCATCATGACCTGTATCAGTCAGCATAGGCTCGATCACACTATGGTAGTAAACAAACTAAGAGGTATCAGAAGCTCAGAATAACACAGCTTTATTTCTTACTTCTGCTACATGTCCATCACGGTCACAAGTCGGTAATGAGACTTTGCTTATTGCGGACACTCAAGGACCTGAGCTGCAAGAGCCGTCACTAGTTACTATTGCAGTTGTTGTAGGTTAGTGTGACAAAGGGGAAAAAATTTTTTTTTAGATCTGGCCTTGGTACTTAAATGTACAGCCCCAAGTTGCCACACAGCACTTCCGTTCACAACTCATTGGCTAAAATTAGTCCCACGGCCCCACCAAAATACGACAGAGCGAAGAAGTGTAAATTTCCCCAGTGCCCACAAGGGCAAGAACAGGAAACAGTTACAGAACAGCTCTAATGAATGCTACAGTGCATTCAAAGAAAAAGACACATTGAAGTAAAAGATCAGATTTTATGTGTGTGTGTGTGTGTTTGTCAAGAACCCAAGGTGCACCCATTTATTTAATAGAATAACTAGACTATCTGAGGACATCTCCCAATTATCTGTGATTCTCTGTGTTTATTTGCTTGCATCCAGAAGGCCATTGGTGGTTTCAGATTTTTATCTGTAGAAGGAGGAAACATTGACTATAGTCATCAGCTGCCTTTCCAACACCTTCTAAGAAAAACCCTGTGGTATGTTTCAGTTAAGAGGTGGCAAAATTTTTTAATCATGATCCAAACTGTCTTTAACAAGTTTCAACACAAACTATAAATAGCCAAGAAGTACCATCTGTTCCACATATTTTTGTGTCAGTGCTATAGGAGGAAAAATTGCTATTTGAAGTTGCTGACTTGAAGCTCTTCAGGACTGTCTGCAGTCCCTTGAAGCCTGTGCTAACATTTCTTTTGCTTTTTTCGCAATTTCCATAAACTGACCAGCATTATTTCTATGTAAGTGAGATACAATATAAAATTAATTTTCAAGGAAAAACAATGCATCCTTGCTAAGTGGGTCTAAATATCATCCTTGACTGTATTTACTCTTGTAACCCTCAGTCTTTATGCCTTCCTTCTAAGCATAAACATAGAAGATTCTTAATCTACAAACAGGTTATCTTTCAAAGTGTTTTATTTACATGCAGCTTGTGTTGGAACTAGAAATGCATTTTCCCATGTAAAGTATGACATAATTTGGTCCTGAGATTACCAGATTTTATCACAGGAACTCTCTTCCTCCTCTCCCTTCTATTACACACTGCCTTCTAAATCCTGCTTTATCTTCTTTGCTAGCTTTGCCTGGAATGGGATTTTAAAGCATCAGATAAAATGAGGTCAGGTGGAGGACAAGTGAGAGACAGCTGTGTTTACATGGCAGTGGTATTGAGCTGGAGGATAGGGGTAAGGTGCAAGGGAGAAAAAGGTGGGGTTGAAGGGGAGACTCCCCAGGACTTGTCTATTTGGCACAGCTTTTCATATAAGAGACTTCTTGTTTGGCTCACATAAACAAGATTGCTTTTACTGTGTCATGGAACTTGGCACATTACATTCATTGCCATGATATTTTTCTGCACTATCCTATTGCCTTGCATAGATTGTATTATCACATCTCAGGCTACCCTATGCATAACAGCAGGTATGTGCTAGGTATAGAAGTACATAGATAGAACTACATATTACTGTGATTCGTAGAAATGAGTTTTTTCTTTATTTTTAAAATTTAAATAATGCATTAAGATGGTTTATCATTAAAAAGGAAGAGAAGGAAATTCTAATTAAAAAAAAAAAAACTCTCTTCCATTGTTGTTACCCTGCCAACAAGTTCCCTGATCTAGAATTTACTAATATTAAACATTTTTTTGTGAATCCTTATAGAGATATGTATGCACATCTATCTCCCTTCCTTTTTTATTAAACACGTTTTTCTTTGCATTGCTTTTTCACTTAGCATGATAGCTTGGAGATCATTGTATATTACTACATAATGAATTTCTGTATTTTTTTTATGACTGTCTAGCACCCCATTCACTGGATGTTGAAAATTTATTTCACCAATACTCTATTGTTGGGCAGTTAGGTAATTTTCTCAATATTTTTTATTATCTAGAAATAATACGTGAAATAACTTTTCACAAATGTCACTTAGAAAATGTTTGGGTAAAATATGTATGATAAGTTCCAAGATATAATCAGTACCCATGCAAAGATATCACAGAGAAAATATAGTACAAATATAAAAGTTTTATTGGGGATAACTTAAAAGCAAACGGGCAATACACTACATCCAGTCCCCTGAAGTCTCATTATTCCACAGTATGGGCTAGGTATAGATGTTTTGAATGCACATGGGCCAAAGTTTCATCAGACAGGGGTCTACGTGGGTCAGCAGGCTAGACGCACTACAGAAGTACTCCAGGGAGAGAGAAAGCCTTGCACCACACCACGGTAAGTATTTCAAGTACAGTATTCAATATAAGTGGTTAGTGTGGCCGTCCTTTCCCTGTTTCCAATATTAGAGGGGGGTGTTTATCCTTCCACGGTTAGGTATAAAAGTTCTTCTTACTTGTGGGTTTTTCTGTTTATTTGCAAATGCCTTTGAACAAATAGAGAAAATTTCTCTCTATAGTTTTCTGGGAGTTTTGAAACAGTTACTAGTTGGTGCTGAATTTTGTCAAACACTTTTTGTTTACATCTGTTAAGTGATCATATGATTTTTCTCCTTTAATTTGTTAATGTGTTAATTGATCTTTGAATATAACACTAATCTTGCATTCTTGAACTAAACCATAATTAGATATAATACAATGTATTACTCTTTTAATAAATTAATAAATTTGGCTTAGAAATATGTTTTTAACATACTTTTATGCCTATGCTTATAAGTGATATTGGTCTTTAATTTCCTGAGTTTCTGTAATGCTTGTGTATCGTTTTAGTATTAGGGTTATTCTTTCCTCATAATTTGAATTGGAAAGTGTTCTTTTCTCCTCTATTTTGTTTAAGGGTCTGTGTGAACTCGATATTATCTTCCTAAATGTTTGATAAAATTCACCGATGAAGCCATCTGAGCCTGGAATTTTTTGTGGGTAAGGCTTATAAGTATGAATTTATTTCTTTCAAAGAAATAATATCTTTCAAAACATTTATTAATTTTATCTAAGTTGTAAAACTTATTTACATAAAGTTGTTTGTAATATCCTATTTAATTTAAAGAAAATTTCTGTAGGAATTGTAATGATGGCCCCTCTTTCCTTTCTGATAATGCTAATTTGTGCGCTCTCTCTCTCTCTCTCTCTTTTTCTCTCACTCTCTCTTTCTCCTTACTCCCTCTCCGTCTCTCTTTGTGCAGTTTGATTAGAAGTTTGCAATAATATTGATATTTTCAAGAGATCAGCTTTTGTTTTTACTGACTTTCTTTATTCTTCTATTTTCTACTTTATTGATTTCTACTCCTACCCTTTCTAGTTCCTTACTGTTGCTTACTTTGGGTTTAATTTGTTCCTCTTATTAAATTTTCTTTAGGTGGACATTTACATAATTGAGTGTGATCTTTATTCTTTACTAATATAATCATTTAAAGTATACTTTTCCCTGTAAGTACTTGAAAAGAATGTATATTCTTCCGGTTTGGAGAATAGCATTCAATAAATATCAATTATGTCAAGGTGATTGCTAGCATTGTTCAAATTTTCTATATCTCAATTCGTTTGTCACTAATTATATCAATTACTGACAGAGGTGTGTTGAAGTACCCAACTCTAATATGGATGTATGTATTTTTTCATATCTAAAGTTTATCTCCTATAAATACTACATCATTCGATCTTGCCTTTTTGTTCAACGTAACAATCTCTATATTTTAATTAAATCTTTTGTTCCTTTATATTCAATACAATTATTAATACATTTGGGCTTAAATCCACCATTTGCTATTTGTTTGTTGTTTGTCTCATTCCTTATTTATTCCTTTTTCTTCTTTTATTTCCCTGACTTGAATTATTAAGTATTTTTAGTAGTGTATTATTATCTTTTCTATTGGCATTTTATAATAGTTAAAACTCCTTTTTAAAAATTTTCACTAAGGTTTCACTAAGTATTATAATAAACACTTATAACTTATAGTCCACTTGAATTAATATTTCACACTTTATATTAATATATAAGATCCCTCCAACAGTATACTTGCATTCATTCCCTCCTTCCTATTGTTATCACACATTTTATTTCTAAATATGTTATGACCTTCAAAATACAGTTATTATTTTTGTTTTAAATGGTCAACTGTCTTAAAAAA